>JASFAX010000023.1:502183-727052 GCA_030737875.1 Allium sativum
TCCTTATTTTATTAAGCTTGACTAGGCACTTTAACCTATATCATCCCTTGGGTTTCTATTTTCACGGTTAAAGCCTGTAAAATTCATTAAGGTACATACTATTGTATATTCATGAGTTCAAGCTAGATCAGCATGTCATACCAGATTTTGCAGCCAAAAAACTTGAAGTTAAAAGTTACTGGACCAAATATTTTATTTTCCAAGATATTGGTTCAATGCAGTTTAGAATGAATTTGATTGTTTATCAAGAACATGATATAAACTTGTCCTGTTATAGGCTTGCTCGTAAACTGAAAATAAATTATACATATTATGATAAAGAGATATGTATACCTGCATACACATTTATTGTTAAAATATATTTTTATAAACATGGCATTTAAATTACATGCGCATAATGCCCTTTCTAGAGATCAACATACATTTACATTCCCACTTGTATGAGCCTGTAGGTGTCTACACATATGTGAGGCAACCACATTATATATATTCCCACTTTGTTGACTTGTTTGCAAAACAGAACTATTTCTTTTTGTTTTGAACTGAAAAGGTATTAGCAGCACCCTATTATCTCGATAAATAATCGTTGTTGGCCACACACACCTTTAACATATGAAGATGACATTCTACTAACCGTAATTTTGTATATTATCAAATTAAAGGCCAGTATATTATTCAGATTAATTATAACTTTAGTATTTCACTCTCTTTTTCACCTTTTCTAGCCTGGTCTCCTTTTTCTTTTTATTAATTTAATTTTAACAAGAACAAATGCAAAGGGACAACATAGTGATTCCAATTCTTTAATCCATGACCATTTTTTTGCTTGGTTTTACTATACCTTAGCTTCTTTGTCATGAATGTCCTTTAACATACATAATACAAGCATGATCGACTAGCATTTATTGTGTGGTTAACAAGAATCTTTAGACACAATTAAATATGACAGCAAAGACTTTGAACAAACATAAGAAAATAAGCAACAATGTAAGCAAAAGTGTTAGCACATATACCTATTTACATGTTACAGGTTCCTATGCTTTTCTTACATCTTTTGAATGCTCTTATAGTATATACAGTATGCAACTTATACTGAACTTGCATTTACTATCATATCGAACTTGCATTATTTTTGTGATCACTGTTACAAGCATTTGCCACTTGCTTAACCCGGCCATTTAATTCTCTTGAGTGCACATGAACCATGTCGCACTACGCCATTCTGCATACTTGTTTGAAGCACCATGTTCGATTGTTTCAGATGGTTTGAAGTATACCCTGCATACGTTTAAAGACTAGGAATGAAATTGTTTCCAGATTTTTTTTGAAAGCTGGCACTACATTTGTTTTGGAAAATTTTATAAAAAATGACCTTACCTCTTCTTTGTAAAAATATTATTTTTGGCCTTACTTGTTGAAAATACTGCTATACGTAGTAAACCGAAACTTATTGGCTTATGCATCTTGTCTACTCACTGAACCTGATACTTATTTTTACCTATGATTACATGGATCCTCACCTTCCATGCTGTACTATTCTTAAGTTCTGATGCACATAATTGTTCACTAATGATCTGTTTTACACGTATTAGAGTTTCAAATTGTTGGATTAAAACATATAGATCTATTCAGACCAGGAAGAAATTTATTAACTACTGGGATTACTAGAAAATTCCTATTACTTAAATAATTGTCTCCCAGATCAGGCCACAAATATCCATTCCTATGCATGATCTCATAAGTTGTCAATTGAATTTTTGGACCGCCTTGCTGAATTGAACATATGGCATACATTTCTGCTAAACAGTGAATCATTGGCACTTAAATATGAAACCTTGTTTTTCTTGGAAATTTTGAAGGATGCCTTGTCAACTTAAACTTCAATTTGATGGACCATGAAAACCGTATGATACTATTTGTTGTTTTGCTTATTAAATTGCATTAGAAATTTTGCCCAGTTACCATTTTATTCGAGCGCACCCTTTTAACTTTCATGGAACGTGTTATTTGTTGATCATGGAATGCTGGGGCAGTGCACACGTGTATACGTACACGTGTGTATATGTAGGCTTATGCGTCCGATCGTCCCTGAAATAATAACTGATATGCACATGTATTATACTGGATACTAAGATATTTACGTATATATGTTTTCCGTATATATATTTATGTAGGGGGCGATGTACACTTATGTATATATGTACTACTGTATGTGTATATATAGGTCGTCAGCATATATATATATATATATATATATATATATATCCATATATTGTCCAGATATGTCTTATCCCGAGTTGCACTGTTACATCTTAGCAAATTTCTCGTGGGTTCGATGTACTTGTCTGTTTGGATTAACTATTATATTTCAGTTTCTATTGAAATTAATTTACTTGAACTATGATTTAATCCTGACTCGAGTATTTTATGTTTTTACATGGAACGCTCGGGTCAGACCCGAGCATTATAGATTAAAAGAATGCAGCTTAGGATTCGAAGATATGCAAAGCTGGGGATTCCAAAGACGATGCACTTTGATGTTTCAAACAGTAAATATTTTTTTGTGTTCAAATTGTTTTTAATTTCGTTGTATGTATACAAATATCTTGTATTCAAAAATTATGATTATAAATAAAAGTCTATTTCGCTGCTCAACATTGTGTTATTTATTTACTCTACAATTTTTTTGTGTTGATTCCGTTTTTTAAACTCTGTAAGCTAAATAACTGTCCGTTGATTTGAATGTTTTAAGTTGGTCTAAATACCTATTTGAAGCGGTCAAAAAGGCAGGACGTTACAAGTGATATCAGAGATTTGGTTTATTCAAAGCGTTTCTTATCGGGTTTAAAATGAGTGCGACACTGGAAAAAAAAATGGATTTTGAAAAAAAAAATATTTTAAAGTATAAATTTTTGGAAGTGTAAATAATTTTAAAAATAAATTTTCGGAAGGTAAATTATTTTGGAAATATTATATATTTTGAAAATTAGTATTTTGGAATAGATACAGCGAAAATAAAATTTTATTTTGAGATTTAAAAATTGTTCGGAATCCCCAGTCTTCGAATTCTGATTTGGTAGAGCTGTTCTTTGATAAGTTCTCTCTGGATTAAATCTATCTATATATGGTAATCACGGTATCTAAGGAGAATAAGTAAAATAGAATTGATGAATCAGTTTCTGTAATCATGTATTTTAGAAATCAAGGACGACTGAAATTTATTGGAAATAAATTTTAGATAAGAGTTCAAATGAAAAAGGGGAAATTGGAAATCATTTAAAAAATCGAACGATGGATTTTATTTCAATATCCAGAATATAAGTTAATGAAAGTAAAATAAAAAAGGGTTATGATTGGAATTCCATTGTGTCCAATTATAATACGAATTTAATAAGATTATTCAGGATTTGGCAAGATGATTTATAATTGGGTTCAAACTAATAACATATAATCGAATACGAGAATTCGATAGTGAAGTATTAACTTATTAAATGGATTAACAAGAAGTGAACTGCAAACGAGAACTATAAAAGAAGCAATGAAGCAATATATGAATAAAGATTGTAAAGAGATTTGAATCAATATTTAAATGAAATCAAAATTTGTTTGATGTGACGAGTTCATGCTTCGATGAAAGGAATAATATTTACTTTTTAGAAGTAAATAACATGTGAAAGAAAAAATGTTGCAAATATAGTTAGGATAAAGGAAATGAAGTTGACCAGTACGTTGAAATTATTCAGAAATTCAGAATATAAATCAAATGGAATTTTTCCGACGTTCGGAATATATTATCGAATAGAAGTTGATCCGAAGGAAGTTATTCATCGGAATCAATTATGTTGAATTTCAGGAAAGTATTATTTACTTTCCATTTTTAATTAAAATTTAATATATTATTGATAAATTGTTTATATACTCAGATAATGAATAAAGTAAATCTTAAAGTTAAATACTTCGAAGGCATGAATTATTGTTATAATTAACGATTTTCGTAAAAAATAATAATTCTTAACTTGAAATCGGAAATTACAAGAATGAATATTTTGTCGGTATTCGAAGCAATAAACTTGATCTATTTCAAAGTTAAAATGTTGTTCAGTTAAAGTCTGAGAGGTAATTATACCCCAACTTGATTGACGTCATTGTTGACTAAGGAATGATTAAGGTTTGATAGCTAGAGTGGTTAAATGAATTAAGTAACTGAGCGTCAGCAGTTAAGGGAAAATAGTGGTGTTTTATATCTGTCCTAGTTCAAATAACGAATATAGAAATGTCCCCCCCAGAATAAAAGTATATTTTATATAGAAAATAAAGATTCGTGAATATATGGAAATGTTTTCCAATTATAATAAGTGATTTTCTAGAATTATATAAGATAAATGGGATAATTGGAAATGTTTTTCAAAATGACTGTGAGAAGCTAACATGTTGTGATAAATCAGAATAGCGAGGACTGAAAAGAAAAAAAAGCCATACATCGAGAACGAAGGGCGGAAGAACGTAAGAGTAATGATTTGAAAATTGATTCTGAGAGTTGCGTAAGAAATAATTTGATAAGAAATTAAGAAATGGAGTAAGAAATTTAGAAACTGACTGGAGATTAGTTAAGTGAATAATTTCCTGAGTGTTGATCTGATGTTGGTTTCGGCCTTCGGTGTTGATACTTAGGGAATTGTTCGCTTGCCAATTGACGGTCGAAGGATGAGAATACGGAAGAGGAATAATGCGTAAATTAGAAATTGTTTAGGAAAGAAAATTCTGAAATTTTGAAAGCATAAAGATCTGAATTAAGTAAGGAACTTGATAATTGGGAGAAAAATTGGTTTGTAACCAATAGATTCATAAATCTGAGTTTAAGAAGTTATCAAATAGCTGAGTTGATTAAGAGATCAAAAATAAAATTTTGAAATTGAAATGAAATTTGAGGATATTTGATTTTGGGATATTGGGTATGGAAGTTTCGAAAATTTTATGGGAAAATATATAAGAATTCGAGAACTATTGAGTTGGACGGTAATCGATTTGAGATAAAATCTTATATAACACAATTTATATAAGAATGAGATGTTTGAAAATATGATTTGAAAGTAAAATCTTATGTAAGTTGACATAAATATGATTTATGAACAGTATGAAATGAAATACTGTATGTACATTGTATTATATGTTTTCAAAGAAAAAAATAAGGTAAGTACCTTCCTTCTCTTTTGAATTTCGAGCTTAGTTAAGATATGCTGCTGGTGGTATTAGGTTGTCCGGACATAAAACTCGAGTTGTCTGAAAGAACACGACCGTGTAGAGAAATTCGCAGGGCTGTAGACGGCCTACGATTGACGGATGTTTCTTGGGGAAACCAAGCGTAACCATTGTGCTCGCTGGGATCTATTTCCATGATAATGGCGTAATCCGCAGAGCTGTGAAAGCTTACGGGTATGGATGTTTCCTGGGGGACCCAGGCGTAACCATTGTATACCTGCGGTCCACATGAAATATCTACAAGTGAAAGAGATGTAACCACTAGAGTTACTTAAGGTAGAATATAGCCATGCAATGTTTGAGATATCTTAGTGATGTGGGCCACCTGTTTGATGCAACAACGTGTCTTCGTGACTTGATTCGTCTTCGTGACGTGGATTGTTATTGTGACTTGATTGATCCTCGTGTCTTGATTTATTCGATAATTTGATTTCGTGATTCTGAGATAGAGCAATCAACGCTCAGTGACCTCAGATTTTCCTTTGATTCTTAAATATTATTCGTTGATCTATCCATGACGAAATTCGTAGGGAAGTGATTTCCTATGGATAAAGATGTTTTCTAGGGGATCCAGACGAAACCATTATGTATATGCGATTCATGAGCAATCAACATATCAATATCACATTGGTACTTTTCGTATTTGTTTTTAAAAGAAGTTTTGAAATATTTTCACTGGAAGTTGAATCAAGGATATTTAGTACTTGGAGATTTTAGTCATACGCATGGCCAGTGAATGCCTAAAATCTGTGAGAACAACAATAGACTTGTCAAACTTCGAGTTATCAAATTTTTTCAAATCAATAATTTGAAATTTACATCGTACCTATCTCAATAAATTAAGAAAAAAGGATTTTGGAGTACTTTCAAAACCATAGTTTTGTAGTAATATTACCAATATTCTCTGTATAAAAGTTATAAAAGATTCCGGTTTCGGAAAATTTTCAAGTCAACAATTTGTACTTGAAAAAGATATGTTATTTACACTCTTCAATGAGTGTTGTGAAAGATAAAATGGATTGAATATAAAGAGATGTCGTTGAACTTGTGGAACGATGAATAAGTAAATATTGACAGAAGAGATTAATTTTGAAAGGAAATGAGATTTTCTGAATTAATTAAATATGATGTTAAACAAAGAAGATAAATGACTTAAATATTGATATTTAAATTAGTTGGGGGAAATTTTCACACGAATACGAAAATTTTGAAGCATACATAGTATAAATCTAACAATCTCTCCTTTTCGAGGACGAAAAGTTTTAAAGGGAGAAGATTGTAACGTCCCAGAAATTTAGACAACTAGAATATTGAATTAATTAAAGAATTTACTATTGATAATCAATTTGTATACTGATACATGGATATGAATTGAATTCAATATTTAGTTCGAATTGGTTGGTTGGAAATCAAACGTTTATTGTTTGAATGGAATTTGATGGGATATTTGGATTAGATTTGGGATTCGACTGAGAATTTAAATGGTTGAATTTAAAAATATACTTAGTTGACATTAAAACAAATCAGAGATTTTATTCAGTTAAATATATGGGAATTATATTGGAAATGAAGTTGAATGTATAAATGTATATATATATAATTAAAACATGCTTAAATCAGTAGAGGAAGTTCGTAATTTACGTTTTGTTTTGGAATTAAAAATATTATATCGATACAATATCAGCTTTTAACGACCTTGGCTTTTAAGAAAAAGAATTTTTATGTGATTACGTATAATTTTTATCGCGTTTAGGAGTTGCGTTAGCGGTACGAAGTCAGAGCGTTGTAGGGTATTTCAGGGTCGAAATTAGTATTAAATTTAACCAAAAATATAACCTACCTCAGATAAACTGATGTTGACTTATCTTTGAAATCGCCACTCCCTATAACCCTATGTGATTGAACTTCGTTCTTATCCCCACGCATCTCCGTCTTCTGAAAGTTTCCCTTCCCCTTTATATTCCCACCGTCTTCTCCTAATTTCCTCATCAAAAAAAAAAATCCCTAAAACCATGGAAGATGGCCGATGCCCCTTCCATAAAAATCGTTTATTCTCCTTTTTCAGGATTCTCCCTTTTCAATTTCTAATGACTTCCATCAAAAATCATGTCCCCTAAAAAAATCGAAATTTTCCCTGAACAAAGTTCGCTCTTTCCACCGTCACTTGCCTGAGTGCTATCATCTCGTCGATGCTCGCTCCAACCAATTGCAGCGCTCATAAGCACGTTTGGAGCTGCTGCATCGAAACCAAGGCTTTGGAAATTGGAGCTCCGCCTCCAATTGAGTTCACTTGCGCTTTACCACCGCGTCACCAATCTCGAGAGCACCCAAAAACCGAGCTTCGAAGCCCTGGACTGTCGTTGCCAATTGCAGGCGAGCATCTCACTCATGATTAAATTTTAGTTTCAAGTATTTCAATTTCAGTAAGGAACTAAGTACGATAGTATGGTTTGAACTAAATCTGTTGGCTGTTCGACTTTGAACACTGATTATGGGTTGCTACGTGAATTCGTCTTTGTCTGTTGAATGCTTAAACCTCTAGACATTATAAATTCGTGAAGAACAACACATATGTATATTTTTTTTCATATATATATATTGTTTCCTTTGCCATCATTTATTGATAACCTGAACTATGACTTTGGACATTTAACCTGTATTCGAAATCTAATAAGTCCGGAATCTTCATGCTGTCATGAGGTAGCGGTTCCGGTCATGTATTGGTGTACATGGTTGAGTTTCATTATCTGGTTATTTCATTTGTGGCTCCTGTTTTTACATGTTGTTTTGAATAATAAAATGTGACTTAAAAAAATATAGTAATATTTATAATAGAATAAGGGTCCAAAGGGTTGTTCAAAGGTCGACAACGCCAGTAATTTTGGTCGTCTCTAGTCTGAGAATACTTTTGGGTTTACTGTTTGGGATTAAAACATTTTGGGAATGATGTAACGACCCAGATTTTTCTGGTCGATTTATTTTGAATATTTAATATTATTTTAAATATTGAGCTGATAATATAATCAATTTTTATATTGAATTATCAGTATAACTATCGTAATACGAGGATCTTAAGTAATTAAATTTGAAATGGAATCAAATTGATTTACTCGAAGTTTTATTTGAATTTAAACGATAATAAATAATAATTTATTATCGAAGAATTCATTTGTTTGAATTTAAATTATATTATATTGATTTAAAATGGTTATTTTATATATATGTTCGAATAAATTTTAGAATCTGTTTGGTTGAGTTCAGGAATATCGTTATAATCTGAGAACAACGGTTGTTACGTTGAATAGCGGTTTGGGGTTTCAAAGTTAGGGGCAACGAAAAAAATTAAACCAAACAAAATCAAATCAACATAAAGAAAGCCTCTTATCAGCCGACCTACCTATTTTATTTCTTTTCGCAGAACTAAGAAAACATAATCGTACAGATGTTTTCTCGAGCAAAATGTTTTGCCTCTCATTTCTTCAACATCAGGGAAACATCAATTTAATGGCCGACCTTTTGCTCCCTACCTCGAGCATCAATACTTGTTCCCTCTTTGTGTATTTAAAGCCGCTACCCCTCTCTTCTGTTACTCATTGTCCTCAGCCATTTCACGAAACAAAATTCCTCAAATCAAAACCACGAATCCCTCCTTTCTCCTTTTCTTGTTTTCATCTCCAGTATTTCTTGAATCAAAAGGAATCCGCCTCCTTTAAAATAAAAGGATAAAGTAAACCGACTTCAGTTTTAATCTCGAAATCAAATATGAGAACGCGAATGAGGAATTCGAGTGCCCTGGTTTTTGTGCGAATCAGTAAAAGGATAGTTCAACAAGGGGATAGTGGGTGCTCAGGTGTTCAGAAGTGGGAAGCGACAGAAGCGATGTCGCTATACAGGCATGGAATCGCGACTAGGTTACTTGGTTCGGAAATGGCGTTTTAGGATGTGCGATCTGTAAGGACGACCTGGAGGGGAATTAGGGTTGAACGAGGAGGGTTTTTGTGATGCGATTCAACAGTTGAACGCGATGATGAGGCAAATGGGTGGCGCAGGTTATTCAGGTGAGTGCGACACACTTGTAAATGTTGCGATGTTGAAAATTTGGGGAAGTTGTTGATTTACATCAACATGTTGAAAAAAAAAAGAAAAAAAAATCGTATTGGTTCAGGAAGACACAGGTCAATTGTACAGTGCAAAGCTTGGATGGTTTGAGGCTTGCCAATAGCTTAGTAAGTGTGTTCAAATTTACGGGATGAGGGCCGATGGTGTTAGTGGTTAGGTAGAAGGTGTAGTCAGGCATGGAAGTTGGGTTTGAATTCGATGGTACAACAATGGGGCTACTAGCAGTAGTGATTGGGTAGTGTTGCAGCATGGATTGCTGTGAAGTGATCAAGGAAATATCACAATGGAGTATTGCTATTTTGGAGTTGATTCTTGATATGGCTTCGTAGTTGATCGCATAAAACGCAAGATAATAAGGTATATATCGTTTTAAAATTCAAATCACATTGAAGTATTTATTTTATTTGTTCAAGTAATTCATTTAAATAAATATAGCTTAATCGAGTTATAAATAAAAATAAATTATTGTAGGTATAAAATAAAATGTATTCAAGGCGATTTGAGAAGGTTAGCAGCTGCGATGATATGCGGATTGACGGAATATTCAACAAACGAAAATCGAGGTGAGTAAATCTCACTCACCTTAAAAATTATTTTTATTTCATTAAAAATAATCGTTTGTTGCTTGTGTGAATGCTTTCTGGTTATTATATATATATTAGTTATTTAGGCTATATATATATATTGGGTTGATTGATTGGTTGGATTCCCGCAGTCTCATTAGCAGATGCCCGCAGTTTCATAGCGGATGATTACCCTATACGCCCCACGCTATGATTAGTGGATGACCTTCTATACCGCGATATTCTGCCACGAAGCAGAATGTGTATTATTTATGTGCTAACATCTGTGGATGCAGGAAAACAGGTTGGAGGGATCCAACTGGATTCCTCAAAAATATATTATCTGTTTGTTTGTTGTTTGTTTGATTTCATATATATATATTCATATATGATGTGTTAAAAATAAAATGATTGAAAATTGGGTGATTTGATTGTTTTAAATATCACTGGGCTAAGTGTTAATTTATTTAAAATATCATGGAAGGATATTTGAGATTTAAAAAGGAAAAATTCTATTTTTAAATAGAATTTAAATTTTTAATGGAATAAAAATAAAACAAGTAGTTCCTTTATAAACGAAATTTATAAATGGTTCTTTTATAACGAAGTTATAAAACGAAGAGAAAAGAATTATCATTTGATAATTCAGAAATAGAAATACAAGTGTGAAATTGGAATTGGAAATCTATCTTCAAAGAAAAATAGAAATATCTATTTCAAAAGGAATTGAAGTCGAGACTTGTTTAAAGAAATTGGATATAAGAATTCAAATAGAAACAGACTTTGAAATATTGAATTTCAAAGAAGAATTGAATAGAATTTGAAATATAGAATTTCAAAGAAGAATTGAAATATGAAATTTGAATAGAGATTTGAAATAAAAATTCAAGTATTGAATTTGAACATGGAATTGAATATAGGAATTCAAGTAGAAATTTGAATATGGAATTTCAAAATAGAATTTGAAATAAACTTTGAAAATAGGATTTTCAAAGTAGAATTGGAAATAGAATTTCAAATAGGAATTCAAAATAGGAAATCCAAATAGTTTTGAAATAGAATTTGAATTCAAAGGAATTCAAATGGGATTGGAATAAAGGAAATTCAAAAATGGAATTTCAAATAAAAGAAAATGTAATTTGAAATATTGGGAGTTTCAAATAAGAGGAAAATGGAATTTGAAACATTAGAATTTCAAAAAAAGAAATTTAAATGGAGTTTGGATATTTAAATTCAAGTATGAATTTCAAATATAGAAATTCAAAAAGGAGTTGAATTAAAGTGGAAATTAAATAAAGGATTTGAAATGGAATTCGAATAAAGGATTTGAAATGGAATTCGAATAAAGGATTTCAAATGGGATTTGAATACAGGATTTAAAACTATGGAATTGGAAATGTAAAGATTCAAATGGAATTTGGATATATATATATATATATATATATATATATATATATATATATTAGAAGGGAGTTGAATTCATTTAACGAAGTTTAAAAGTTTATATATATAAATATAATTAAAACGAACTCGCCGCAGCACTGCAGTTCGTAAATTGGCGACTCGAACTTCAATTGAGCATACAGAACTCAATTGGGGTCGGAATTCTTTGAAACAAGATACGTCAGGACCGGTTTGATAATAGTTTTCTAATGAAGGGGAAAAATCTGGATTTCGTCGTATATATTTTGAGATATGTCAAAATCAAATTTTCAGAAAAACAGCGCCAAAATCGTTTTAAAACCCATAACGGTTTATTTAATTTTATAAAAGGATTTTTAACGAATAAAATTCGAAATTCTATTTAGAAAATTTTAGATTCGGAGTGGTAATTGTATGTGAACTCAAAGGAAGTAATGAATTTGATTTTGAAACAGAAATCAGATTTTTGGCTTTGAATAGAACTAACTAATTTGAATAGTAATTAGTTAAATGAGATTTTGAATTGATATTGGGCTTTGAATAAGTGAATTCGATTTGAAAATTTATATTCGAAATCAAAAGGGAAGCTAGAATTGGAAACTTGAAATTCAATTTGGATATAAGCTAATTAAATATTTTGCTTGAACATGTTATGTTCAAACAAAGAAGTGAAATAGGCAAAATGGCCGATTTAAAGAATAAATGGGCGGAATTGAATTCAAACGAATGGATTGAGTTGAATTGAATTGGAAACAGGTGAACAGGTGTTAAACAGATATGGGATGGAGTATATGAAGATTTTTATTTATGTGCCCGACAAAAAGGTACATGTTTAAATTCATATATGGGTTTTATGTGCCGTATCGGCAAGCCGCTTGGCTTTTTCTTTTTCTTTTTGAGATTAGAAGGACCGGTGAAGCTATTTGAAATTTCCCGATGCTCCCGATACAGGGAAGGTTATGGCGAAATTTTCCGGAAATTTAAGGAGTTAGAATATTTTTAAGATATTTTGATAATTAGAAATCATTGTATCGACGTATTGAATTCGATAGGTAAGTGAATATAAAAATCGAATATTGTAAACAAAAAGGGATAGAGATAAGAGATTGAAATTGTTTTCAATTGCAAATAGAGATATTTTTTAATATATAGAAAATAAAAGAAGTTGATATTGGGAAATGTTTTCCAAATAGCGTAAAGGGCCAATATGGTTATTGAAAATATTTGGTTAACAAATATTGATAAGGAAATGGAGAAGAGATTTAATTAATGAAATATTAATTTAAGAGCCCAGTGATTTGTTTGATATGTTGGGTGAACACTTGTTTTTATTCGATAGTTAAATCACAGACTATCGAAGTTTTTGACCATCGTTGTCAATATGGAGAGACCAGTTGGATTATTATCCGAAGAACCACTCCGTATTGGCATAAGCGTTGCGAACCAAGTACGCTGGATATATTGAAGACGGAGTGAAGTGCAAGGGCTTTTCTATTAATAGAAATGGTGCCTTCGGTTTCGTTCAATCCCAGAACGAACGTAAATGGACGAATGTCTGACAGAGTATTTCCAATGATCAAAAGGGTTGGTCTGTATGAATATATATGGTGGCAACAGATTTATCCCTTAGCATAACATCCAGAATATTTGTGCAAACTCAACTAGTGATTAACGGATCTGACAATGTGGCATTCAAAGTGATTGTGCTATCAATGATTGGTAAGTATGCGTAGCCTTAGGCCTCAACAAACGGGAAAGGACAAAAATCGGGCAGGCAGCATGGCTATGTGGGTCGCACCCATTAGGGTGTATAATCACCTATCTAGAGAAATTCATTTTGTTTCTAAATCTTTCGATTCTGCCCATTCGGGAAACGGTGGTTTGAGTCCAACCGTTGGTGATATACATTCGATACACTCAAGTGAAATGAGTGGTCGGTCATGTGTGGGCCGGGTTGCAAGACGTTCTTGTTGAACCCAGGTGTATTCGCCTCTAGAGATGCACTGTCGGAAGGTGGTCCCATACCTTGTCATGTTGGAAATCCAATCTCCAATAAGCGCCATGTGGGTTTTGATTTTGTGCTATATATGTGGAGCGTGAGATGCAAGCGTTCTGCTATTTGGTTATTTACTTGATGTAGACATTATTATAGTAACACTGGATTTTCATATCAAAGTGTTTTGGATTATAGTAAGGTAAAAACCGTCCGTGTTTATGTGTGGGCTGGTCTTACTATTATCTTTTCTTTTGAAAGGATTTTTAAAGTTAAACAAGTGGTTGGAGTTTACTCACACCAGTCCCATGACTGACCCAGAGTTTATTTTGTTTTGTTTTCCCTAAACTCTTGGGTGCCCAAATTTGTACGGGCAGTCAAGTGTTTCAGGCTTTTACAGATATACTTGGAGGAGCTGAAAGCAGGAGGCTTCACCGGTTAGCTATAGGCTATCATATATTCCGCTGTGGACCTTGTTTGTATCTGGAAATAGGTGTTTATAACTGTTCCAGAAATGACTGTTGTGCTCTGATGATGGTATGTATATAAAGTTACTGATTTGTATTTCAAAAGTTATGTTATATAATATATTTTATTCGTTCCGCTGTGAGGTTCATGTTTACCCTGATGTTGTGTATTCTTTTTCTTCTATCCTAATATTTCTTTCTTTCTATTTCTCATCCTCTGTCTTCTTTCTATTAATGGTTCGTATTTCTGTGTTATTTGGGTTGGACGTGTGTTGTATTTAGTCAACTCAGATAGCTTAGATTTGCGGGTCGTTACAGTTGGTATCAGAGCTTAGGTTGAGCGAACCCCTGGGCTTGTGTGGTATGTACTCATTAGAGATAGGGTCAGTAGTGCCCTAGAATGAGTTGAGTGCATATATGAGAGAGCGTATTTGTAAGTTGATATAAAAGTTGTTTTATATTGTGTTGACTAGTCTGTGAGTGGTTTATGAATTCTGGTCGAATCGTGGGACGCCACGGAGTCGATAGGGATTTCTAAACACTTGAACAGAAAATACGACATGATATTGTTTTTAAATGGGTAAATGAAATAATTGTACCCAAAATTTCTATTTTTGATATAGAAAGAATAATTTTCTAGAATTATTATTATATGGATGTGTTGGATATTGATTTTATAATCAAATGAGATTATAAAATTAGAATGGTTATTTATAACCAAATAGAATTTGTATAGGAATTAAATATACAAATGAGATGAATTAGAATTAAATTCAAACCAGAATTTGGAATTTTAATCCTGGGAAGTTGAAAAATATTTTTCAAAGTATATTAAAATAATATAGATTTGTTTTAGAAGGATTTGAAAGAAAATCATTTTTGATGAATTTTGAAATAATAAAGCACTGAAATCACTTCAGTGGCTGGGACATAATTCTGATGATGATTGCAACATCATCAGTGTTCATTTCCAAGTTTCTAAGTGATGAATTGCTACCTTAGGAAAAGTTTTTGATGGAAATTTATTTGAAAGAAAACAAATTGGTTTGAAAATTCAAATGTTTTGAATTTGTGATAGGAATAAATATATGTTCATATTTATATATTATCTCAAAAGGACTTGAAATAAAAACCCGGGAATTTGAATTCTGGAATTTAAAATTTAACTTAAAACAAGTGAATGAATTGATTTAGAATCAATTTGAATGCATGTGAATGAGAAACCAAATGTTTTGGTAAAACTAAATTGTTGAAATATGCGGAGTTGAGTTTCAACATAAGTGAGATTTTGAAAAGTAATAGATTTGTACCATTTTTCCTACCTTAGCAATTTCGAGGACGAAATTATTTTAAGGGGGGAAGAATGTAACGACCCAGATTTTTCTGGTCGATTTATTTTGAATATTTAATATTATTTTAAATATTGAGCTGATAATATAATCAATTTTTATATTGAATTATCAGTATAACTATCGTAATACGAGGATCTTAAGTAATTAAATTTGAAATGGAATCAAATTGATTTACTCGAAGTTTTATTTGAATTTAAACGATAACAAATAATAATTTATTATCGAAGAATTCATTTGTTTGAATTTAAATTATGTTATATTGATTTAAAATGGTTATTTTATATATATGTTCGAATAAATTTTAGAATCTGTTTGGTGGAGTTCAGGAATATCGTTATAATCTGAGAACAACGGTTGTTACGTTGAATAGCGGTTTGGGGTTTCAAAGTTAGGGGCAACGAAATAAATTAAACCAAACAAAATCAAATCAACATAAAGAAAGCCTCTTATCAGCCGACCTACCTATTTTATTTCTTTTCGCAGAACTAAGAAAATATAATCGTACAGATGTTTTCTCGAGCAAAATGTTTTGCCTCTCATTTCTTTAACATCAGGGAAACATCAATTTAATGGCCGACCTTTTGCTCCCTACCTCGAGCAGCAATACTTGTTCCCTCTTTGTGTATTTAAAGCCGCTACCCCTCTCTTCTGTTACTCATTGTCCTCAGCCATTTCACGAAACAAAATTCCTCAAATCAAAACCACGAATCCCTCCTTTCTCCTTTTCTTGTTTTCATCTCCAGTATTTCTTGAATCAAAAGGAATCCGCCTCCTTTAAAATAAAAGGATAAAGTAAACCGACTTCAGTTTTAATCTCGAAATCAAATATAGAACGCGAATGAGGAATTCGAGTGCCCTGGTTTTTGTGCGAATCAGTAAAAGGATAGTTCAACAAGGGGATAGTGGGTGCTCAGGTGTTCAGAAGTGGGAAGTGACAGAAGCGATGTCGCTATACAGGCATGGAATCGCGACTAGGTTACTTGGTTCAGAAATGGCGTTTTAGGATGTGCGATCTGTAAGGACGACCTGGAGGGGAATTAGGGTTGAACGAGGAGGGTTTTTGTGATGCGATTCAACAGTTGAACGCGATGATGAGGCAAATGGGTGGCGCAGGTTATTCAGGTGAGTGCGACACACTTGTAAATGTTGCGATGTTGAAAATTTGGGGAAGCTGTTGATTTACATCAACATGTTGAAAAAAAAAAAATCGTATTGGTTCAGGAAGACACAGGTCAATTGTACAGTGCAAAGCTTGGATGGTTTGAGGCTTGCCAATAGCTTAGTAAGTGTGTTCAAATTTACGGGATGAGGGCCGATGGTGTTAGTGGTTAGGTAGAAGGTGTAGTCAGGCATGGAAGTTGGGTTTGAATTCGATGGTACAACAATGGGGCTACTAGCAGTAGTGATTGGGTAGTGTTGCAGCATGGATTGCTGTGAAGTGATCAAGGAAATGTCACAATGGAGTATTGCTATTTTGGAGTTGATTCTTGATATGGCTTCGTAGTTGATCGCATAAAACGCGAGATAATAAGGTATATATCGTTTAAAAATTCAAATCACATTGAAGTATTTATTTTATTTGTTCAAGTAATTCATTTAAATAAATATAGCTTAATCGAGTTATAAATAAAAATAAATTATTGTAGGTATAAAATAAAATGTATTCAAGGCGATTTGAGAAGGTTCGCAGCTGCGATGATATGCGGATTGACGGAATATTCAACAAACGAAAATCGAGGTGAGTAAATCTCACTCACCTTAAAAATTATTTTTATTTCATTAAAAATAATCGTTTGTTGCTTGTGTGAATGCTTTCTGGTTATTATATATATATTAGTTATTTAGGCTATATATATATATATTGGGTTGATTGATTGGTTGGATTCCCGCAGTCTCATTAGCGGATGCCCGCAGTTTCATAGCGGATGATTACCCTATACGCCCCACGCTATGATTAGTGGATGACCTTCTATACCGCGATATTCTGCCACGAAGCAGAATGTGTATTATTTATGTGCTAACATCTGTGGATGCAGGAAAACAGGTTGGAGGGATCCAACTGGATTCCTCAAAAATATATTATCTGTTTGTTTGTTGTTTGTTTGATTTCATATATATATTCATATATGATGTGTTAAAAATAAAATGATTGAAAATTGGGTGATTTGATTGTTTTAAATATCACTGGGCTAAGTGTTAATTTATTTAAAATATCATGGAAGGATATTTGAGATTTAAAAAGGAAAAATTCTATTTTTAAATAGAATTTGAATTTTTAATGGAATAAAAATAAAACAAGTAGTTCCTTTATAAACGAAATTTATAAATGGTTCTTTTATAACGAAGTTATAAAACGAAGAGAAAAGAATTATCATTTGATAATTCAGAAATAGAAATACAAGTGTGAAATTGGAATGGGAAATCTATCTTCAAAGAAAAATAGAAATATCTATTTCAAAAGGAATTGAAGTCGAGACTTGTTTAAAGAAATTGGATATAAGAATTCAAATAGAAACAGACTTTGAAATATTGAATTTCAAAGAAGAATTGAATAGAATTTGAAATATAGAATTTCAAAGAAGAATTGAAATATGAAATTTGAATAGAGATTTGAAATAGAAATTCAAGTATTGAATTTGAACATGGAATTGAATATAGGAATTCAAGTAGAAATTTGAATATGGAATTTCAAAATAGAATTTGAAATAAACTTTGAAAATAGGATTTTCAAAGTAGAATTGGAAATAGAATTTCAAATAGGAATTCAAAATAGGAAATCCAAATAGTTTTGAAATAGAATTTGAATTCAAAGGAATTCAAATGGGATTGGAATAAAGGAAATTCAAAAATGGAATTTCAAATAAAAGAAAATGTAATTTGAAATATTGGGAGTTTCAAATAAGAGGAAAATGGAATTTGAAACATTAGAATTTCAAAAAAAGAAATTTAAATGGAGTTTGGATATTTAAATTCAAGTATGAATTTCAAATATAGAAATTCAAAAAGGAGTTGAATTAAAGTGGAAATTAAATAAAGGATTTGAAATGGAATTCGAATAAAGGATTTGAAATGGAATTCGAATAAAGGATTTCAAATGGGATTTGAATACAGGATTTAAAACTATGGAATTGGAAATGTAAAGATTCAAATGGAATTTGGAATATATATATATATATATATATATATATATATATATATATATATATTAGAAGGGAGTTGAATTCATTTAACGAAGTTTAAAAGTTTATATATATAAATATAATTAAAACGAACTCGCCGCAGCACTGCAGTTCGTAAATTGGCGACTCGAACTTCAATTGAGCATATAGAACTCAATTGGGGTCGGAATTCTTTGAAACAAGAAACGTCAGGACCGGTTTGATAATAGTCTTCTAATGAAGGAGAAAAATCTGGATTTCGTCGTATATATTTTGAGATATGTCAAAATCAAATTTTCAGAAAAACAGCGCCAAAATCGTTTTAAAACCCATAACGGTTTATTTAATTTTATAAAAGGATTTTTAACGAATAAAATTCGAAATTCTATTTAGAAAATTTCAGATTCGGAGTGGTAATTGTATGTGAACTCAAAGGAAGTAATGAATTTGATTTTGAAACAGAAATCAGATTTTTGGCTTTGAATAGAACTAACTAATTTGAATAGTAATTAGTTAAATGAGATTTTGAATTGATATTGGGCTTTGAATAAGTGAATTCGATTTGAAAATTTATATTCGAAAACGAAAGGGAAGCTAGAATTGGAAACTTGAAATTCAATTTGGATATAAGCTAATTAAATATTTTGTTTGAACATGTTATGTTCAAACAAAGAAGTGAAATAGGCAAAATGGCCGATTTAAAGAATAAATGGGCGGAATTGAATTCAAACGAATGGATTGAGTTGAATTGAATTGGAAACAGGTGAGCAGGTGCTAAACAGATATGGGATGGAGTATATGAAGATTTTTATTTATGTGCCCGACAAAAAGGTACATGTTTAAATTCATATATGGGTTTTATGCGCCGTATCGGCAAGCCGCTTGACTTTTTCTTTTTCTTTTTGAGATTAGAAGGACCGGGGAAGCTATTTGAAATTTCCCGATGCTCCCGATACAGGGGAGGTTATGGCGAAATTTTCCGGAAATTTAAGGAGTTAGAATATTTTTAAGATATTTTGATAATTAGAAATCATTGTATCGACGTATTGAATTCGATAGGTAAGTGAATATAAAAATTGAATATTGTAAACAAAAAGGGATAGAGATAAGAGATTGAAATTGTTTTCAATTGCAAATAGAGATATTTTCTAATATATAGAAAATAAAAGAAGTTGATATTGGGAAATGTTTTCCAAATAGCGTAAAGGGCCAATATGGTTATTGAAAATATTTGGTTAACAAATATTGATAAGGAAATGGAGAAGATATTTAATTAATGAAATATTAATTAAAGAGCCCAGTGATTTGTTTGATATGTTGGGTGAACACTTGTTTTTATTCGATAGTTAAATCACAGACTATCGAAGTTTTTGACCATCGTTGTCAATATGGAGAGACCGGTTGGATTATTATCCGAAGAACCACTCCGTATTGGCATAAGCGTTGCGAACCAAGTATGCTGGATATATTGAAGACGGAGTGAAGTGCAAGGGCTTTTCTATTAATAGAAATGGTGCCTTCGGTTTCGTTCAATCCCAGAACGAACGTAAATGGACGAATGTCTGACAGAGTATTTCCAATGATCAAAAGGGTTGGTCTGTATGAATATATATGGTGGCAACGGATTTATCCCTTAGCATAACATCCAGAATATTTGTGCAAACTCAACTAGTGATTAACGGATCTGACAATGTGGCATTCAAAGTGATTGTGTTATCAATGAATGGTAAGTATGCGTAGCCTCAGGCCTCAACAACCGGGAAAGGACAAAAATCGGGCAGGCAGCATGGCTATGTGGGTCGCACCCATTAGGGTGTATAATCACCTATCTAGAGAAATTCCTTTTGTTTCTAAATCTATCGATTCTGCCTATTCGGGAAACGGTGGTTTGAGTCCAACCGTTGGTGATATACATTCGATACACTCAAGCGAAATGAGTGGTCGGTCATGTGTGGGCCGGGTTGCAAGACGTTCTTGTTGAACCCAGGTGTATTCGCCTCTAGAGATGCACTGTCGGAAGGTGGTCCCATACCTTGTCATGTTGGAAATCCAATCTCCAATAAGTGCCATGCGGGTTTTGATTTTATGCTATATATGTGGAGCGTGAGATGCAAGCGTTCTGCTATTTGGTTATTTACTTGATGTAGACATTATTATAATATCACTGGATTTTCATATCAAAGTGTTTTGGATTATAGTAAGGTAAAAACCGTCCGTGTTTATGTGTGGGCTGGTCTTACTATTATCTTTTCTTTTGAAAGGATTTTTAAAGTTAAACAAGTGGTTGGAGTTTACTCACACCAGTCCCATGACTGACCCAGAGTTTATTTTGTTTTGTTTTCCCTAAACTCTTGGGTGCCCAAATTTGTATGGGCAGTTAAGTGTTTCAGGCTTTTACAGATATACTTGGAGGAGCTGAAAGCAGGAGGCTTCACCGGTTAGCTATAGGCTATCATATATTCCGCTGTGGACCTTGTTTGTATCTGGAAACAGGTGTTTATAACTGTTCCAGAAATGACTGTTGTGCTCTGATGATGGTATGTATATAAAGTTACTGATTTGTATTTCAAAAGTTATGTTATATAATATATTTTATTCGTTCCGCTGTGAGGTTCATGTTTACCCTGATGTTGTGTATTCTTTTTCTTCTATCCTAATATTTCTTTCTTTCTATTTCTCATCCTCTGTCTTCTTTCTATTAATGGTTCGTATTTCTGTGTTATTTGGGTTGGACGTGTGTTGTATTTAGTCAACTCAGATAGCTCAGATTTGCGGGTCGTTACAAATGATTTACCAAGAATAAACTCTTCGGAACGTATCGCTTTAGTGTGGTTTTGATAAAAATAATGATATCAGGAAATAAGCATGTTTGATCTAATTACATTCATCAGGTTGTCATCCTTATTTTATTAAGCTTGACTGGGCACTTAAACCTATATCATCCCTTGGGTTTCTATTTTCATGGTTGAAGCCTATAAAATTCATTAAGGTACATACTATTGTATATTCATGAGTTCAAGCTAGATCAGCATGTCATACCAGATTTTACAACCAAATAACTTGAAGTTAAAAGTTACTGGACCAAATATTTTATTTTCCAAGATACTGGTTCAATGCAGTTTAGATTGAATTTGATTGTTTACCAAGAACATGATATAAACTTGTCCTGTTATAGGCTTGCTCATAAACTGAAAATAAATTATACATATTATGATAAAGAGATATGTATACCTGCATACATGTTAATTGTTAAAATATATTTTTGTAAACCTGGCATTTAAATTACATGCGCATAATGCCCTTTCTAGAGATCAACATACATTTACATTCCCACATGTATAAGCCTGTAGGTGTCTACACATATGTGAGGCAACCACAATATATATATTCCCACTTTGTTGACTTGTTTGCAAAACAGAACTACTGCCTTTTGTTTTGAACCGGAAAGGTATTAACACCACCCTATTATCTCGGTAAATAATCGTTGTTGGCCACACACCTTTAACTTATGAAGATGAAATTCTACTAACTGTAAGTCTGTATATTATCAAATTAAAGAACAATATAATATTCAGATTAATTATAACTTTAGTATTTCACTCACTTTTTCACCTTTTCGAGCCTGGTCTCCTTTTTCTTTTATTTAATTTATTTTTAACAAGAACAAATGCAAAGGGACAACACAATGATTCCAATTCTTTAATCCATTACCATTTCTTTTGCTTGGTTTTGTTGTACCTTAGCTTTCTTGTCATGAATGTCTTTAAACATACATAATAAAAGCATGATTGACTAGCATTTATTGTGTGGTTAACATGAATCTTTAGACACAATTAAATATGCCAGCAAAGACTTTGAAAAAACATGAGAAAATAAGAAACAATGTAAGCAAAAGTGCTAGCACATATACCTATTTACATGTTACAGGTTCCTATGCTTTACTTACATCTTTTGAATGCTCTTACAGTATATATAGTATGCAACTTATACTGAACTTGCATTTACTATCATACCGAACTTGCATTATTTTTGTGATCACTGTTATAAGCATTTGCCACTTTCTTAACCCAGTCATTTAATTCTCTTGAGTGCACATGAACCATGTCGCACTACGCCATTCTGCATACTTGTTTGAAGCACCATGTTCGATTGTTTCGGACGGTTTGAAGTACACCCTGCATACGTTAAAAGACTAGGAATGAAATTGTTGCCTGATTTCTTTTGAAAGATGGCACTACATTTTTTTTGCCAAATTCTATAAAAATTGACCTTACCTCTTCTTTGGAAAAATATTACTTTTGGTCTTACTTGTTGAAAATACTGCTATATGTCGTAAACCGAAACTTATTGGCTTATGCATCTTGTTTACTCACTGAACCTGATATTTATTTTTACCTACGATTACATGGATCCTCACCTTCCATGTTGTACTATTCTTAATTTCTGATGCACATAGTTGTTCACTGATGATCTATTTTACACGTATTAGAGTTGCAAATTGTTGAATAAAACCATATAGATCTATTCAGACCAGGAAGAAATTTATTAACTACTGGGCTAACCAGCAAATTCCTATTACACCAGATCAGGCCACAGATATCCATTCCTGTGCATGATCTCTTGAGTTGTCAATTGAATTTTTTGACCGCCTTGCTGAAATGAACAAATGGCCATACATTTCTGCTAAACTGTGAATCATTGGCACTTAAATATGAAACCTTGTTTTCCTTGGAAATTTTGAAGGATGCCTTGTCACCTTAAACATCAATTTGACAGACCATGACAACCATATGAAACTATTTATTGCTGTGCTTATTAAATTGCATTAGAAATTTTGCCCAGTTACCATTTTATCTGAGCGCACCCTATGAACTTTCATGGAACGTGTTATTTGTTGATCATGGAATGATGGGGTAGTGCACATGTGTATACATACATGTGTGCACATGCAGGCTTCCACAACTGATCGTCCCTGAAATAATAATTGATATGCACAGATATTATACTGGATACTAAGATATTTACGTATATATGTTTTTCGTATATATATTTTTGTGGGGGGCGATGTACACATTTGTATATATGTACTACTGTATGTGTATATATAAGTCGTCAGCACATATATATATATATATATATATATATATATATCCATATATTGTCCAGATATGTCTTATCCCGAGTTGCACTATTACATGTTGGCAAATTTCTCGTCGGTTCGATGTACTCGTCTGTTTGGATTAACTATTATATTTCAGTTTCTATTGAAATTAATTTACTTGGACTATGATTTAATCCTGACTCGAGTGTTTTATGTTTTTGAATGAAACGCTCGGGTCAGACCCGAGCATTACAGATTAAAAGAATGCAGCTTAGGATTCGAAGATATGAAAAGCCTGAGATTCCAAAGACGGTGCACTCTGAAGTTTCAAACAATAAATATTTTTCTGTGTTCAAATGGTTTTTAATTCCACTGTATGTATATAAATATCTTGTATTCAAAAATTATGATTATAACTAAAAGTCTATTTCACAGCTCAACATTGTGTTATTTATTTATTATGCAATTTTTTTTGTGTTGATTCCGTTTTTTTTAAACTCTATATGCTAAATAACGTTCCGTCGATTTGAACGTTTTAAGTTGGTCTAAATACCGATTTGAAGCGGTCAAAAAGGCGGGACGTTACATAAACCTCCAAATAATGTCAATAAGGGCCTTAGGAAATCAAAAATCCCGAAGCACCTTAATGATGAAAAACCAGGACATGCGATCTTAAGCTTTAGCCATGTCTAACTTATCGACCACATTAGAACCCTTAACCTTCCTGTCAATCTGAGACGCTAGCTCCTGGGCTAAAAGGGCATTATTCGTAATCAAGCATCCATTTACAAACCCAATTTGAGAAGAGGATATAATATGCTGAAGAAACGGAGCCAGCCTAGTAGTCAGAACCTTAGATAAAACCATGTTATATAAGTTACACAAGTTGATTGGTCCAAAATCCACACGGGAGCGAGGATTTTCGCACTTCGGGATAAGAACCACGTTGGTGGAAGTCAACACCTGAGGCAGATCTCCACTGGAGAAGAAAAACCGAATAGCTAGGCAGAAATCCAACTGGATGATCGACCAAACACTTCTGAAGAAGTTCCCATTGAAACCATCAGGCACACTAGCACTATCCTAAATAAGAGAGAAAACACAAGCATGTATCTCTTCTGAAGAAGGAGGGACCGTGAGGTCAACACTCTCACCAGGTAGAACCAACTTGGGAATGAAGGTAATGAAGGTAGGATCAGAGACCGAGACCAATGGCGAGCCAAGAAAAGATTGAAAGTGAGAAAGAATGGTATCCTTAACTTCCTCAAGAGTGGAAGCTAAAGATAAACCGGGGCGCTCAAACTGAAGAATCGAAAGAATTATGTTCTTCTTACGAATTGAAGAGTGGAAAACTTGGAATTCGAATCCCCTTTGACAACCCACTAGATCCTTGCCTTTTGGCGAAGATAGTCGTTCTTGACATGGAGCTCCGACAAATAGGTTAACTAGGCCAGGACCCATGCCTCCTTGTTTGTAGAAGAGGTATATTCGTTGAAAGAAGCTTTTCCAAGAACAAGAATCTCTTCGGCCACTTTGACACGGTCGAAAATATTCTTCAAAACTTGCACATTCCAAGACTTGTGGCAAATCTTGAGATGCTTTAGCTTGTGAGAAAAAACAGTAGCAGGTGAACCAACTGCTGGGGAGTTCCAAGAATCTTCCACAACATGGTGGAAACCATAGATAGTTGTTTTAATATCTGAAATTAGTCGGTTATTCATGTTATATTAGTAACTTATATTTTTATGTTGTTCATGGAACAAACATGTAATGAGTGCCACATCAATAATATCACAGCGTTCTAATATGACCAATGGGAGGAAAAATCATGAATGCTAGGCAGATGACTAATAAATGTATTTAATGAAGAATTTTGGATGAAAGAAATCAAATAACCATATGCGACGCTTGATAAAATTTCGTAACTTTTTATCATTTATAGGTGCCTAACCATGGATAATCCATTATCAAATCCTTTCACTTAGATAATTCAAATGCTGCTGTCAGAAGAATGAATTCCAAATGACTGCCCTTTCAGTGCATATTATAAGATATATGCTATCAAGTTGATTTTTTTTCTTCTAAATGATGAATAAAAATTTACCTAAGAAATAAAATTAGCAAATAATTAACATGCAAAATTTAGGAGGAATTTTTTTTAGCAAATAATAGAAGCAAATCATTGTTTTTTCTTTTGAGTTGTTTTGGCTCACGTCCTTGGAACTTATCAAAATAGAAACGACATCCCTCCCTTTTTAAAATGCAAATCCGGTCCTTGTTTTCAAAAGTTACGTGTTTTACCTTTTTTTGCCCAAAACAAATGTGCCCACTCAGAAAAAAAAATTCTAAATTCTAGAAACGTTCCCAGAAGTCTACGGAAATAAAAAAAAAAGTTGCATACATGTGTGCAAATATTTGAATACCCATGCAAGAATTTGTCCACGTCTTCTAAATAACTGCATACAAGTATGTAGTTATTCAGAATAACCGCATACAAGTATGCAGGAATGTGTTGAAGGCCAAAGGCATGGTGATATTTGCATACTTGTGTTTAGTTTTTCTTATGTATAACTGCATATTTGAATGCAGATAAACAAGTATGCATGTTTTACATGCAGAAATTGAATTGTTGCACGAAAACATGCATGTATTTCATAAAATCTGCATATATGTATGCATGTATGTTGCAGCTTGACGCAAAACTAAAATAAATGCATACATGTATGTAACTATTTGAATATATGTGCATCTGTCGATGCATTTTACTGCATTTTCACTGTTTTTGTGTGTTTTTTGATTTTGATGTGTTTTTTGCTTGTTTTTCACCTTGATTTTTTTTCCAATTAGTTGTTTTATTTAATTATTAATTTACATGATTTTTTTATAATGAATTTTCGAAAAATAAGGATGTAATTTAAAATTTATGATCGGATGTGAGCCTAATTAAGTTTGGTTTTATGGATGTGTTTGCCTAATTTTCACTTTTTTACTAACGAAAAGAATATATTTTGTTACCATATTATTGCCAAATAAGAAATCATAATTATTACTAGATTAGACTATTATCAAATTTTAATGTAATTGGTGTTCTGGATTTATTTTTAAAATCGGACACATGGATTCATGAAGAACTTTTTTATGCGACTAAATCCAATTTTAATGAAAGCTAACTAATGTTATCGATTTCTCAGCAAATCCCCAAAAACAAGAATCGCACCTCTTCCTCTCCTTCAAATTCACCCAATCTCAATGAAAATTCTTCAAATCCATATAAATCTCTACTACTAATAAATAGTTCTGCTTCTATGCGATGCCCCTTCTTGCTTACAGCAAACATGCCCTCACGTCTAATGGCGATCATCGCTACTGCTTACTATTTTGATTGGTACCTAATGATCCACCTTCAATAACCGCTTCTACGTGTTTCCTTTCCGAAACCGAAATTCAGGTACTCATCCACATTCAATATCTGTATTTTTTGCAATCTGATCTCCATTTGATAGATTCAGCAGAAAGGTTCTTACTTGATCTTGCTATTTATTTATAGATTCGATTACAATACTATTTCTCACTAATATGGATCTGTGTTTGTAGGATACAAAAAAAAAAACGAAATGGAGATTAGAGATTTATATAATAAACATGGACCTCCGCTTTTGATTTGATTTCTTCCCTCGAACGTTCTATCTTTGGTACTGCTTTTCTCTTCCTCAGTTTTATGGTAATCTGTATTTGTTTCGAGTTAATGGTATTTGGGTTAGTTGGTTCTAAGTACTTTTGGTTGCTTTGAAATTCTCACCTTCACGAAAGGAATTAGCAGTCTTGCCGTCACTGGCCATTTACTAATGTGAAACAAATTAGAATCCTAGATTTATCTTGGAAAAGCAAAAAAATAATAATTAAAATATGCTATTCTGATTAGTGTAATTATCATAGACTTTATACAGTGAAAGTAAAGTTGGTATTAGTGCATGAAAACTTTCCACCAGTATAGGATAGTTTACTCTTACTGATAGCATATAAGAAACATCAGAACAATTTTATCAGTCATTACATTTAGCACATAAACCATGTTCATGTAGTCAAATTATTTGCATTTTAATTACTGTGGCGTATTTCATCCGAGCATAAGTTGCATCTATTTTAGCCCTCATATATACTTTCTTGAAACAGACTAGCATGGATGTATAACCATTATTATCCAATTCTTAAGCTAAGGCTATAATTTTAAAGAGTTCGTCATATCTTAACCAATCTTGAAGTAGTTTTTAAGCGACTAATTTATACATGATCCACGACAACAGTAACATATACTGATGTTCTTCTCTGAGGATACATGGTCTTATATATAACAATCCCAAGTATTGAAAATTAATTCAAAAGGATCACTAAACATCTACTCATGTTTTCATAATTGAATTTTAGGCATTAAAAATTGAAGTTTATTTGTCCACCTGAATATTAACCAACTGAATATTTTATATACCTTAACCAATATATTGGTTAAGGGGTTAAGGATCTGGTGGTAAAATTATAGTCAATGTGAACTATAATTTTCTAATGGTATGTATTGGATAAGGTTTACAATATAGAACCAACTGAATCATCACTCAGCAAATATTATTTTATAATGCATGTTGTTACTCAAATGACTTAAAAGCTTACCAGGTTGGCTCCCACATTCATTTATTGCCCTCTTTAATGTACCCGTCCAATGTCTTATCTGATGTTTTGAATACTGGCATACTTTCACGTTGCCTAAAGATTTATGCTTCATTCATGTGCTTCTAATTTTCTATAATATGTTTTGCCCCTTCCAGTTTTACTTAACCACACTTGACTGCACGCAAAGCTGTTTCTTCTCAAACTTTAAAATGGGAAATGTGAAACACTGCATATGGAAATCAAATCGAGTAATTAAACCCAAAAGAGTCTTGGGCATTTTTAATATGTTGACATTTTTTTGAAAACTGATAAACATGTTAATTTCAAATATATATTTGGCTTCAGAAGGACAAAAGTATTGACAAAGATACCAGTTTTATACTGCATATATCTTAAAATCTGAAATTGTAGGTGTGTATATGTATATAAACTTTTGAGTGTGGTAATCTTGAAAGAATAGCCACTCCTATATGTGTGCAAAAGACTTTTGTAAACATGTCAGTTCATGTGAATATGTACTTCAAATATGATTATATTGTATTTCAAAAGGAGGAAATATTTTTACTTATATTAAATTGTTTGTGATTGTTCAAACAAGGATGAGAGTGGATGATTATTATAGTTTAAGTTCAACAATAAAGAAAGCTTTTTGTTCTCTTGAGCTATGAAATTTCTTCAAATGACATGTTCTTTAATTGCTCATGTAGAACAGTCCAAGCGATGGTCAGCCATTCCTACACATTGAACTGATAAACTTATTAATTTTCTATAATATGATTATTCCGGTTGAATAATTTGCCTTCTTCCTGTTTTCTTAAATTTGATTCCAATTAACATATGTTTATTATGTTAAATATTTTCAAACCAGTTGGGAATTTAACTGAGTACGCCTTGCAAAGAGAAGCTGGAGTTGAATAATTCGGCTATAGGTATTGCTTTTTTTTTGGTAGTTCGCTTTTTTTCTTCTTCTAAGCTCCAGTTGATTAATTTCCCTTCTTTCTGTTCATTTACTTAATTTGATTCCAATTAACGACTGTTTATCATGGTAAACATTTTCAAAACAGTTGGCAATTTAACTGAGAATGCCTTGCAAAGAGAAGCTCCACTTGACCAATTTGGCTACATGTTCCGCTATCTTTTTTGTAGTTCGTTTTTCTTTTTAGCTACACAATTTGTAATTTCTTATACCAAATTACTAATATAACCTTTTTATTCGTTTTCCTATGACTATATGGTTACACGTTGTTCTATGGTTCTTTTCTAATTTGGACAGAAGCAGATGGAGTTTTTCGTTGTAGATTAATTTTTACTTACCTCAAAGATCAGGTCCAGTAATATGATTTTTTCATATATGCTGGTTTTTATAACGCCTTTTTCATTGTATGTTTACCGTTCTATTTCAATTTTCATCATCCAGCCAACTATTTGTTGACCTAGGAACTTATTTCTGATAGTCGCTATATATGTTTCAGCGAAACATAAGTCATATGGTTGTATCAGTGTACTCATGGAAGCGAGCAACAAATGATAGGTTGACGAATTAAGAAAGAAATAGGCAGAATGATAACTACATTAGTGTCTTCTCCAAGTCTTAGGTAGTATAAAGTTGTGGTTTCTACATGTTCAAAGTGAATGAACTAAAGTGAGATGAGTGATTCCCATTTGCGTTTTGTAGAATTCCTAATGTAAGCTTCCTTTCCTTATGTAATTTATTTTTATATTTTAGTACAAGCATGTTGAAAAGTGAACCAAATTTCAGTTGGAGATTATTCACAAAAATATCCTTTATTTTTACTCAAATTAAAATATCATGTATTTTATATTATTCTTCCAAATTTCAGTTGAACATGCTCCATTAACTGTAGATGTTCACGATGTTGCAGGTGAGATGGCAATGGTACAATGACCATTTATGGTTTGCTGTGTGATTGTGTTCTATAGTTTATGAGCAATGGAGTGTGAATTGGCAGAGAAGGAAGGAGTTGTGGTGTGTTTGGATCATTGGATGAGTCGGATAGTAAATGCTGGAGGCCATGATGATGACAAGTTGTTGTGTGTTTGGTGAAGTTGAGTCGAAGTGGAGGTCTGAATGTTTTGGGTGGTTGGGCTGAAAGTCTGAAGTGGAGGTTGTAGTGAGTTCTTTGTTGGTCGACGATGATGATGTTAAGGTGGCTTTTCTGCTGTGGGAGGGTGTTGGGTTAAGTCAATGGTATTGCTTGGTGAAAAAAGGTAGGAAGTTTATACTGATTAGGTTTGTCCGGATGCTGGAGTAGTGGAAGTTATTTGGGAAGCGGTTAGTTGGTTGAAAAGGAGGGACTGAACGTTTTTTTTGTGATGGAGGAGGTTCAAGGGAGTAGATGTAGTTGTAGTTAAATATTAAATCTCTGAGGTACTGTTAATTCATACTAAAAAAATGTATTCACAATGCAACTTGATAAATTATATTAAAAAAACAAAGTAAATTTATGTTAAATTTCTGAGGTTCAAGGGACCGGTCCGTGCGGATAATAGTATGAATTATACCTCAAAGATTAAACAAACACTGTTATTTTTTATTAAGATAATAGTATGCAAGTGTACGAAGTTATTCAGAATGCAACTTGATGTTAATTTATATTTAAAAAAGGTATTGTTATTATTTGATTTCATTATTGCTTCTTTCATTAAACAAATAAAATTTCATTAATAAATTGAAATATGACGATGGAAGTGGCAAAGTGCAACATTCACAAAAGATGAGCAAGGTACAACATACACCATGTGTTTAATAATCGAGTCCAAGCAACTTTATATGTCACAAAGCATGCTGGCAACCAAACATTAACAAGTATCATGAGCTACACAAATATAGAATGATTTAAAACTTGTAAATGCTTGATCCATATTGAAGATAAAATGTAAGACCAAAATTTTGATTATTCTTAAAGTTAGGAACATTTATGGGATAATCTGGTATCATTTTCTCTAAGATATAAACAAAATAAATAGAGCAAAATAGAAGGTCACATAGTTTCGTTATTATATTGTCGGATTAGGATATTTAAACTAGTACAAACGATCCTAGGCCATCGAACTGTACATAGGAGAGTAATTTAAAGCATTTGATTGTAAGCTCTGTTAAGGGCTAGTTTAAAGGTTTGGTTGTGACCTTAATTATTACCGAGGTTATTAGCTCGGTTATTACCTCAGTTATGAACTAGTCTTAGATATTTGTTATGGGCTCGGTTATTAGATCGTTATGGAATAAAAGCTAAATTAGAAAATTTAAATTAAAAAAATAAAAAATAAATATAAAGTATAAAATCTAGTGAAACACCCTACCTCCGTTAGGGTCACTCTCAAAGGGAATGCCCTAATTTTGGTGGAGGTTTATAAGTATAAGTCACAGATATACAAGACAGATATAAGAACACATATTTGTAAACAGCGGAAAATCAACAAATTTTTATTTCATGAAAGCAAATACGTGCTACAACAACATCACCATAATTGTCTTACATCTTTTCCAAAACATAACATAACTCTTTCATAATCTGTCTTGATTACATTATTTAAAGAAGCATAAATAAAACATAGATAAACTGCAAAAGCCCCATAGAGTTTGTCCAAAGCCATAGTTTCAAACGAAAAGGTCCAAGCAATACATTTCTCTTCTTCAAGCTGGATGTTAAGGCTGGTCAAGCTGCAGTGTTCCCTCCCTGTGGACCTGGGGGGGGGGGGGGAAACGGAAGAAAAGAAGACGAAAGAAAAGTAAAGTCAGACATAAAGCCTGAGTAAGTCTAGTACTATTTTGTCTATGAATAAAGAACTGGGTATGATAAGTATAAACAAGAAGTGGGAAAGCACTATAAACTTGGTTAAGTTACCTAGGGTCGAATATACTATCGTACCCCATGATAATCTCTGAACCCATATAAACTAGTTTCCAACTGGCACCCCATAGTCAGGGTGATGTGATCCGTTCTATGATGATCGGCTCCTACTCGCATAGTTACATGTGTCTTACGGCCCCCGATGTTGTAGTTACCTATGCTGGTCCCACCATGGGGTGTATCAAGTCCCATGGTGGCGGCCCGACACAATCCTAGAATGCACAGGTATGCTACTGGTGTCCAGTGCCTTATTTTTCTGCGCCGGAGTGTGTGCACGCCCGCACCCCGTTAGAACCTACACTGCTACACCACCGCCGTCGATTTGACCTCTTACAATCAGCCCAGTAATCGTGCCCCATCCTGCCTAGTTTCAGGGTATCCTGATACACCTTCTAGGGTTACTACTGAAAAGGGTCCCCCGTTTACTAGGTTTTCTATCTCTAGCCAACATGCTAAGTTGGTTAAGTGTTTCCTAACCTAACCCTCACCCGTCCATTTAGTTTAGCATGTTCCATTTTGATTAAATCTTTAGTTCACTTAATCCTAACAATCCTGACTCAGCCTTAATTGTCTTATTAAGGCCCTGACCTCTCACATTAGACAGGTATTGTTGTGGCTGCCTGTTGCCGGTTGGTTCCGGGCAGTCTTACGCCACAACTCAGTCTAACCTCGGGTCCTTATTGGGCTCCATGTTTAACCTCCCACATTGGATAGGTATTGTTGTGACTACTGGACAGCCGGACGGTTCCGGGCAGGTTTACATCACAACTCAATCCAACCTCGGGTTAAACACATCGTATATTCTACATTTACATATTTTGTCTTTCTTCTTTATTTTTCTTATATGTAAATATTTACGGCCCATTATTAAGTTAATGGTGTAAAGGTTACACCAATCATGGGCCCAACCCATACTTGAATTTGGGCCCTTCTATTTTATATTTTCGTTCATTAATAATTTTAACCCAACGTTATTTTCCCCCGTTTAACACGTCCGTTTATTATATATATATGTTGGGCTTAGCCTTTTAAAGCCCAACTTAGCCATGCGAAAAGGGGAGGCTTAAAGCGTGATTACATACACAAAAAGGGGAAGGTGAGCGCATGAACTTGCAATATGACGTTGGAAATACAAAATAGAAACTGGTGTACTTGCATAGTGGTAACATATACTTTGGTCATAAAGCATAGGTGACATGAATCAAAGCATGTAAACTTGTAGTTGAGATAAGAATCTAAATTGGGTATCATTATTGACACATAGTCATAACAACAACATGAACCTATATTTTTATTTAGGCATAATGTCAAACATAAGCAAATCGTGTTCATAAGACTACTACATGTTTACAAAGGTGCCTACTTTTGTGACCAATACAAAAGTATATAACCATGGCATAAATATTTCTAACATGAAATCATGATTTTTACTTTAGTCGTGCAAACTTGCAAAAAGGGATTTTGAATCTAACCTAGCTATGTACCACATATGTCATCATATAATTCTTGTTAACAATATGGATTTCAATTATGCAAAACATCAATCCTAGCCTAATCATATTCATAAGTTCGCAAATAGGTTTTCTAGTACAAAAGCATGGCTTAATACATAGATCATGATGCCAAATTCTCAACATAATTTCATATGGATTATAATAACCTAAACTTATTCCAATTACTCACAAAAATGATTTTAGTATAAAAATACACATTACGATGGCATAGTAGCAAAGCCCCAAACTTGCATGAATTTCAATCAACTACATACATGTAGCTTCAACATGGATTACATAATTTGCGAATATTCCAAACGTATACTTGCATAGAACTACCGCATGTAGTTCTTTATAATGAATAACATAATTCGAGAATATCCAAACGTATGATAAGAATCATAGTAACGCACAAATTATGAATTATTTATCACTACAACTAAGTATACAAACCAACACAGTTATTCGTTCATACCAAAGTAATACTCTACTTACAATTGTGTGGCGAATTCTCAAATTTAGGGATTTGAAGATGCGATTCCTTGTTGCTTTGATTTGTTTAGGTTGCTTTTATGCTTTAGAATTTGCCTCCTAATCCTCTCTCCAATTGGTGGCTACCACTAGTCGTTCCTCAGCAACATGGCGGCTTTGTTCTTATTTTTGAATGAATAGATTAGGGTTGAGTCTAGGGTCCTTTTTATAGGGGTAATGAACTGATTAGGGCCATTGATGTTGCTTGGATTGATCGTAGCCATTCATCCTAAGGAGAGACCAATTAGAGCCTGCCACCTAGCCCTAATGGCAAAGCAGTCTACAGAAAATCGACCAACATAGAATAGGCCAGCCAGGTTGGACTGGGTTCGACCTGGCTCTGGACCAGGTCGACATGCCTGTCGACAGCCCTGTCGACCTGGTTAGACCAGGTCGACAGCCCAGTCGACCTGGGTGCGTGAGGCGGGTGTTCTTCCGCCCTGGCCCATTGGGCCCCACTTTTAAATTTTAAACTGTTTTATTCTGTTTGAATTTTAAATTTAATTCAAAAACTTCCGAAGGCCATATCTTCTTCATACGGACTCCGGTTTTCGAAAACTCGGACTCTATTTCGCGTATTTTTCCGAGACGAACGCAATGGCGTATCCCGTTTCCCTTAGTTCTTTGATTAAAATTAATTATACTTTAATTTATGAATTTCACAGTTATAGAATTCGCGGGGTGTTACATTCTTCCCCACTTAAAAGGATTTCGTCCCCGAAATCTTCAAGTTAGGAGGAATGTATATCATAACATCCAATCATCCATCTACTCATCCATCAAACACGAGCATCCATTGTCCTTAAAAGACTTCTAATGCTTCATGATCATATGCGAAGCGTGTGTGTACATGTACTTATCTAATGCAAAATCAGGCGGTCTACTGATTCAGTTGACCTCCTTAATGCGAATTATGTAAGTGCCATGAATCCATTATGTATGCAAATTTTCCTATTCATGATTCTACATGAGTGCACAATCATTCAATACAAATGCAGCATCCACATGACAACACATTAAAGTTCAACCACATACGAATGCAAACATATATGCATATGCAATATGAAGTGACTGAGCCGATCTAAAACCTAGATTGTGTGTGTATATGCAACCACGAGCAACCACTAGCAATCACTTGCAACCACTTGCAACCATCATCCATAACATGTTTCAATTACATGTTTCCATCCAAAGGGTTTCTACCTAAAAGATAAGGTCGAGGAAATATACCTAAAAAGATAGATAAAAGCGCAACTTAAGGAAAAGGAAAGATCAAGGATGTACCCTCGAACAGAAAAGGGTAGGTAGTACGGATTTTAGCTTCAGTTTCCCAAGTCGCATCTTCCTCGGCGTCGCTCCACTGAACTTTGACGAGCTTGACTTCACGGTTGCGTAGCTTTTTCACTTCCGTTCCTAATATGCGGGTTGGAACTTTTCTTATGGTTGCTTCTCGTTCCACTTCGGCCTCTTCGAGGATATTTGGCTCTACCACCTCAGCAGACTCATGTAGACATTTTCGGAGATGTGAAACGTGAAAAACGTTGTGGACTCCAGCCAACTTCTCGGGTAGCTCTAATCTATAGGCCATTTTCCCAATTTTCTCGATGATAGGGAATGGCCCTACGAACCTTGGTGCTAGCTTTCCTATGGTTCCAAAACGGACAACGTTTCTTAGTGGTGATACCTTGAGAAAAACTCTGTCTCCAACCTCAAATTCAAGGTCGGTCCTTCTCTTGTCGGCATAGGACTTCTGTCTGTCTTGGGCCGTCTTCATCCTTCTTCGTATTAAGTCTACTTTCTCTGAAGTCTCTCGGATCATATCTGGTCCAAGTATGAGCTTATCAGTAGACTCCCACCAACAAGTGGGCGATCGGCACGGTCTTCCATATAAAGCTTCGAAGGGCGCCATTCCGATGGTTGCTTGATAGCTGTTGTTGTAGGCAAATTCCACCAAAGGAAGGTGGTCTTCCCATGTCCCTCCGAAGTCAAGGACGCATAGTCTTAAAAGGTCTTCCAAAACTCTGTTCACTCTCTCTGTTTGGCCGTCGGTTTGGGGATGATAGGCTGTGCTCAAGCATAACTGCGTTCCTACTGCTTCTTGCAGACTCCGCCAAAACTCACTGGTGAAGATGGGGTCTCGGTCACTAACAATGCTAGATGGTATTCCATGGAGTCGAACAATTTCCTTGAGGTAAAGTGATGCTAGGGATGAGGCAGTTCTTTTACTTTTGACAGGTAAAAAGTGGGCGCTTTTAGTAAGCCTATCCACTATTACCCAAATGCTAGTGTTGCCTCTCCTAGACCTAGGCAGCCCATCGATGAAGACCATTGAGATGCTATCCCACTTCCACTGCGGGACCTCCAGAGGATGTAGCAGTCCACCAGGCTTTTTCTGTTCCGCCTTAACCTGTTGGCACACCATACACTTAGAAACGAACTCTGCCACGTCCTTTTTCATGCCGTTCCAGAAGAAAGTCCTTTTTATGTCTTTGTACATTTTATCTCCGCCGGGGTGTATCGTCATCTTGGAGTGATGTGCTTCCTCGAGAACCTTCTTTATTAAATCTTTTGTCTGTGGGACGCATAGTCTTCCGTCTCGCCTTAGCAAACCCTTATCGTCGATGGAGTATCTGTTGAGGTGACTTGAAGTCTCACCCCTAATTAGCCTATCAATTATTTCCACAAGTTGAGGGTCTTCGCGTTGTGCTGTCCCTACTGAATCCACTAAAGTTGGGCGCACTTCGAGAGATGCTAGCAAGCCTGGTACGAAATCGGAGGAAGGCCTAAAGTCGAAGCTGGCTATAAACTCTAGGCTTTGTCTTTCAACAAACAACGGGCTTAGGGTCAATTTCTTTCGGCTCAACGCGTCTGCCACTACGTTGCCTTTGCCAGGAGTGTAGGAGATTTCGAAATCGTACGAGGCAAGAAACTCCATCCATCTTTGTTGCCTCAAGTTAAGATCCTTCTGCGAGAAAAGATATTTCAACGATTTATGGTCAGTGTAAAGTTCGAACTTCTCACCTAGGAGATAGTGTCGCCAAGACTTGAGTGCAAAGACGATGGCGGCTAACTCAAGATCGTGGGTTGAGTAGTTCTTTTCGTGCACTTTCAACTGCCTCCCGCCATAAGCTACTACCCTTCCTTCTTGCATTAAGACGGCGCCTAGCCCTGTCCCACATGCATCCGTATAAACAGTGAACATCTTGCTCCCATCTGGCAGCGTCAAAACTGGGGCTGTTGTAAGAGCCCTTTTCAGTCGTTGGAAAGCAAATTCGCAATCCAAATCCCAATTGAACACTAGATTCTTCTTGGTCAATTTCGTGAGCGGAGCTGAGATTTTCGCAAAATCCCTTATGAACTTTCGATAGAAACCCGCTAGTCCTAGAAAGCTTCGGACCTCAGTTGCATTCCTTGGTGTCTTCCAATCCTGTACCGCCACTACCTTAGCAGGGTCCACTGCTAACCCTTGTTTGGATACTATGTGCCCAAGGAACCTCACCTCTTCTCTCCAAAAGTGGCATTTGGAGAATTTGGCTTTTAGTTGATGGACTCGCAAAGTTTCCATGATTGCCCTTAAGTGCTGAGCATGTTCCTCTTCACTCTTTGAGAAGATAAGGATATCGTCTACGAAGACCACTACGAATTTGTTGAGGAAATCTCTAAATACCCTACTCATCAGGTCCACGAAGTAAGCAGGTGCATTTGTCAAGTCGAAAGGCATGACAAGCCATTCGAAGAAGCCGTCTAGGGTTCTGAACGCCGTTTTATCGATGCTATCTTCAGCCACCCTTAGCTGATGAAAACCAGTTGCTAAATCGAGTTGGGAGAAAACAGACGCTCCTACAAGCTGGTCAAATAAATCGTCAATTCTAGGGAGAGGGTGCCTATTCTTTTTTGTTAGCTTGTTGAGCTCCCTATAGTCAACACATAGACGGAGCGAACCATCCGCCTTTGTAGCGAACACCACTGGAGCGCCCCATTCTGAAATGCTTCTCCTAATGAACCCCTTTTCTAGAAGCTCTTTAATCTGTTTACTGAGCTCTTTCCTTTCCCGTGGAGCCATGTGTCTGACGGGCAACGCAACGGGCTTTGCATTATCTACAAGATATATGCGGAAGTCTATTTCCCGCTTCGGAGGCAAGCCCTTCACCTCTTCGAAGACATCCGGATATTCCCGGACCACTCTAACTGATTGCAAATTTTCAACAGAGGCATCTAGCGATTCAAGATAACTAAGCATAACCGCATACGAGGGATTACAAGAAATTTCCAAAGTATTACCGAGCTGGGTTAGGAGCCTAACAACCCTTTTCTCACAATCAAGGATGGCCCCATTACTGGATAGCCAATCCATACCCAAAATCAAACCATAACCCGAAAAGCCCAAAACAAAGGCACTACATTGAAATTCTACACTTAGAATAGAAATTTTCAATCCCAAACAGATCATAGACAAATGAGCTGGGCCCCCAATTGGGTTTGAAACAATTAAGGGGTCCTCTACCATACTAGTTTTTAGGTGCAGAGATTCTACTAAAGCAGACGAGATAAAGGAGTGTGATGCGCCAGAATCAAATAAAGTGCGAACGGGGTGATCATAAAGATAAACTACACTTTCTACAGAAGTATTTATACCTCGCTGTTATAGAGGTGGCGCTTCCAGCACATGAACCTGTGCCCCTGGGGTGGATCCAGCCCTCTGCCCCTGTCCTCGTTTCTTTGGGCAGTCCTTGGCTCTGTGGCCTATCTCACCGCAAGCAAAGCACCCACCATTCTCCTTGGCCTTCTTTTTCCGGCAGTCCTTTACTAAGTGCCCCACTTTGCCACAGAAATTGCACTTCCTCTTCTCTTTGTTGCCTTTTCCGCCCTTCTTAAAATCTGTCTTCTTAGGCTGCAAACCCTCTTTCTTCCCTTGAGAGCTTTCTGCCTTTGTCTCCTTCTTGCCCTTATCCTCTTCATTCAGCAATGCCATTTGCACCAATCTTTCATACGTGGCTCCCATGGGTATATGGGTCATGGCCAAGCTGTGTAATGGCTCATTCAACCCTTTGACGAAACGGAGAGCCTTCTTGTGCGGGGTGTTGACTAGGTCAAGCCCAAACCTAGCCAGCTCATCGAACTGGTTCACATACTCTCTGACTGTCTTGTCCCCTTGTTTAAGAAATAAGAATTTTTCCAACTGCAAACTTCTTTCCGCATCTGAGAGAAATTTAGTCTCAAACCTTGCCCTAAAGTCCTCCCATGTCTCCACTGGTCTTTCAGCATTAGTGATTCCCACCAGTAGGAAGCCTCGCCCTTCAATAGCCATACTGCCAATTGTACTTTTTGCCTATCCTCTACCTCAAAGATGATGAATAGGTCCTCAGTTTCTTTCAGCCAATTTCTGGCTGCCACGAAGGACTCAGTTCCATGGAAATCCCTTCCTCCCATAGCTTTAAAATCTTTACATATCTTAGCAAACGTGTTTCCCCGAGGAGGAGGTGGAGGAAAAGGTGCCGCTGCAGCTGGATGATTTCCGGCAGCTGGGGAGGAGGAATGGTAGGACCTGGCTGAGTGGCCCTTGCTTCTAAGAACCGTCTAAACCAACCAGGTATTGGCACTCCTTCTGGCAAGTTAAGATCTTCGGACATGCTGAAACAAAAAGGATAGATTTAGAACGAAGGATAAGAGATGGTACCTATGGCTTTGGGGAGTGGACTTTGCCTTTTTAAAATAAAATAATATTTTTCTTCTAAAAATGCTTCTTTAAATTTTCTTTTTGAAAATAATTTTTCAAAACTTTTTTATCTTATCTGGTAAACCTATGCTCTGATACCAAGTGAAACACCCCACCTCCGTTAGGGTCACTCTCAAAGGGAATGCCCTAATTTTGGTGGAGGTTTATAAGTATAAGTCACAGATATACAAGACATATATAAGAACACATATTTGTAAACAGCGGAAAATCAACAAACTTTTATTTCAAGAAAGCAAATACGTGCTACAACAACATCACCATAATTGTCTTACATCTTTTCCAAAACATAACATAACTCTTTCATAATCTGTCTTGATTACATTATTTAAAGAAGCATAAATAAAACATAGATAAACTGCAAAAGCCCCATAGAGTTTGTCCAAAGCCATAGTTTCAAACGAAAAGGTCCAAGCAATACATTTCTCTTCTTCAAGCTGGATGTTAAGGCTGGTCAAGCTGCAGTGTTCCCTCCCTATGGACCTGGAGGGGAAACGGAAGAAAAGAAGACGAAAGAAAAGTAGAGTCAGACATAAAGCCTGAGTAAGTCTTGTACTATTTTGTCTATGAATAAAGAACTGGGTATGATAAGTATAAACAAGAAGTGGGAAAGCACTATAAACTTGGTTAAGTTACCTAGGGTCGAATATACTATCGTACCCCATGATAATCTCTGAACCCATATAAACTAGTTTCCAACTGGCACCCCATAGTTAGGGTGATGTGATCCGTTCTATGATGATCGGCTCCTACTCGCATAGTTACATGTGTCTTACGGCCCCCGATGTTGTAGTTACCTATGCTGGTCCCACCATAGGGTGTATCAAGTCCCATGATGGCGGCCCGACACAATCCTAGAATGCACAGGTATACTACTGGTGTCCAGTGCCTTATTTTTCTGCGCCGGAGTGTGTGCACGCCCGCACCCCGTTAGAACCTACACTGCTACACCACCGCCGTCGATTTGACCTCTTACAATCAGCCCAGTAATCGTGCCCCACCCTGCCTAGTTTCAGGGTATCCTGATACACCTTCTAGGGTTACTGCTGAAAAGGGTCCCCCGTTTACTAGGTTTTCTATCTCTAGCCAACATGCTAAGTTGGTTAAGTGTTTCCTAACCTAACCCTCACCCGTCCATTTAGTTTAGCATGTTCCATTTTGATTAAGTCTTTAGTTCACTTAATCCTAACAATCCTGACTCAGCCTTAATTGTCTTATTAAGGCCCTGACCTCTCACATTAGACAGGTATTGTTGTGGCTGCCTGTTGCCGGTTGGTTCCGGGCAGTCTTACGCCACAACTCAGTCTAACCTCGGGTCCTTATTGGGCTCCATGTTTAACCTCCCACATTGGATAGGTATTGTTGTGACTACTGGACAGCCGGGCGGTTCCGGGCAGGTTTACATCACAACTCAATCCAACCTCGGGTTAAACACATCGTATGTTCTACATTTACATATTTTGTCTTTCTTCTTTATTTTTCTTATATGTAAATATTTGCGGCCCATTATTAAGTTAATGGTGTAAAGGTTACACCAATCATGGGCCCAACCCATACTTGAATTTGGGCCCTTCTATTTTATATTTTCATTCATTAATAATTTTAACCCAACGTTATTTTCCCCCGTTTAACACGTCCGTTTATTATATATATATATGTTGGGCTTAGCCTTTTAAAGCCCAACTAAGCCATGCGAAAAGGGGAGGCTTAAAGCGTGATTACATACACAAAAAGGGGAAGGTGAGCGCATGAACTTGCAATATGACGTTGGAAATACAAAATAGAAACTGGTGTACTTGCATAGTGGTAACATATACTTTGGTCATAAAGCATAGGTGACATGAATCAAAGCATGTAAACTTGTAGTTGAGATAAGAATCTAAATTGGGTATCATTATTGACACATAGTCATAACTACAACATGAACCTATATTTTTATTTAGGCATAATGTCAAACATAAGCAAATCATGTTCATAAGACTACTACATGTTTACAAAGGTGCCTACTTTTGTGACTAATACAAAAGTATATAACCATGGCATAAATATTTCTAACATGAAATCATGATTTTTACTTTAGTCGTGCAAACTTGCAAAAAGGGATTTTGAATCTAACCTAGCTATGTACCACATATGTCATCATATAATTCTTGTTAACAATATGGATTTCAATTATGCAAAACATCAATCCTAGCCTAATCATATTCATAAGTTCGCAAATAGGTTTTCTAGTACAAAAGCATGGCTTAATACATATATCATGATGCCAAATTCTCAACATAATTTCATATGGATTATAATAACCTAAACTTATTCCAATTACTCACAAAAATGATTTTAGTATAAAAATACACATTACGATGGCATAGTAGCAAAGACCCAAACTTGCATGAATTTCAATCAACTACATACATGTAGCTTCAACATGGATTACATAATTTGCGAATATTCCAAACGTATACTTGCATAGAACTACCGCATGTAGTTCTTTATAATGAATAACATAATTTGAGAATATCCAAACGTATGATAAGAATCATAGTAACGCACAAATTATGAATTATTTATCACCACAACTAAGTATACAAACCAACACAGTTATTCGTTCATACCAAAGTAATACTCTACTTACAATTGTGTGGCGAATTCTCAAATTTAGGGATTTGAAGATGCGATTCCTTGTTGCTTTGATTTGTTTAGGTTGCTTTTATGCTTTAGAATTTGCCTCCTAATCCTCTCTCCAATTGGTGGCTACCCCTAGTCGTTCCTCAGCAACATGGCGGCTTTGTTCTTATTTTTGAATGAATAGATTAGGGTTGAGTCTTGGGTCCTTTTTATAGGGGTAATGAACTGATTAGGGCCATTGATGTTGCTTGGATTGATCGTAGCCATTCATCCTAAGGAGAGACCAATTAGAGCCTGCCACCTAGCCCTAATGACAAAGCGGTCTACAGAAAATCGACCAACATAGAATAGGCCAGCCAGGTTGGACTGGGTTCGACCTGGCTCTGGACCAGGTCGACATGCCTGTCGACAGCCCTGTCGACAGCCCTGTCGACCTGGTTAGACCAGGTCGACAGCCCAGTCGACCTGGGTGCGTGAGGCGGGTGTTCTTCCGCCCTGGCCCATTGGGCCCTACTTTTAAATTTTAAACTGTTTTATTCTGTTTGAATTTTAAATTTAATTCAGAAACTTCCGAAGGCCATATCTTCTTCATACGGACTCCGTTTTTCGAAAACTCGGACTCTATTTCGCATATTTTTCCGAGACGAACGCAATGGCATATTCCGTTTCCTTTAGTTCTTTGATTAAAATTAATTATACTTTAATTTATGAATTTCACAGTTATAGAATTCGCGGGGTGTTACATCTAAAGTATTAAATATAAAATATAAAGTATAAAATATAAATTATAAAATATGAATAAAATATAAATAACTAATTTAGGTTACAAGCTATATCATAACCTCGTTTAAGAGCTCAATTATAAATTCAATTACAAGCTTGTTTAAGAGCTCAGTTATGGGCTCGATTATAGGTTTGGTTTTGGACTCGGTTATGTGCACGGTTATGGGCTCAAATATGGGATCGGTTATGAGTTTGGTTTTGGACTCAGTTATGTACTCTGTTATGGGCTCGATTATTGTAACAACCCGCAATTTCTGTGCCAATTTAAAATTTTTATTTTAGAAATTTTAATGGATTTTGAATATTTAAAATAATTTATTTTAAATAATAACGACTAAAAATTTATTTTAATCGAAGTTAAAACGAATAAATTTAATTTAATTTTAAAAGGAGTTTGAAATGGCGCGGTAGTTTGAAAATTTAATTTTAAACTTTAACTGAATGTACAGGATTCAAAATAGATCGAATTTCAGTAAAACAAAAAATATTTAAATCTTTTTAACAATATCTTTCTAACGAATTAGAGAAACTAAAATTTCACTTTATAAATTGTAAGTTATGTCCAGTTTAAAATTTAGAAAAGTCGTTATAGAATATATATATATATATATATATATATATATATTAATATAATATATGGCCCTTAAAAATAGCCATTTTGCAAACGACCTCCGTTTTCGATGAAACCACTTTTGTTGGAACCGGAATGTCAAAGTATTGCTAGGTTTCAATTTTCATAATTTTTCGAATTAATATGTGAGCGTGGCAAACGAAAATGTGTTTTGTCAATTTCAGTCAAATTTAATCGACTTGAAAAAGGCCATTTTTCAAACAGTCTTCAAATTCGATGAAATTAGTTTTGTTTGGACCGTATCGTCAAAACATAACTAGAAATAATTTTTCTGGAATTTTTAGAGGTAGTATGTGGCCCCGGTAAATTTAAATGTATAATCAAATTAATTAAATAAATGATTTATATTTTAAATTAAAGAAAAGTGAGTCAACACGATCAAATGGGCTGATGGGACCTAGTCCATTGGATCCGGAACGGGGGTATTTGCCTAGGGACATCCTTTGTTGGGTTGAGAACGGAGGTGTTGAGAGATTATAGGTTTATTCGCAAATTTAACAATTAAAATATTATAAATAACCCTCCTTTTAGAAACCCTAACCCTAGCACTAAACATTTCAGCCGCCGCCCCATGCTTGAATGGCCAGTAATGTTCAAATTTGATCCTCTCTTTACTTCCCGTATTTACAACAAAACTAGAAAATCATAGATACGAAATTGAAGAGGCTTCTGCGCTCTATAAGACTGACGGTCATAATCGAGTTTAACGCTCCCTGGTGGTCGGATTTCCAGCTCAAAGTGGAGACGGTCGGTGCGGATTTCGGGATGGCTTGGACCACCGAGCTCGGCGGGATTCAGGACGTGGGGGCGGCGTCTGGAGGGCTTCGACGTGGCGAGGTCTGATCGGGTCTTGGCGCTCGTTGGGGGGTGCGACGTGAAGATGGAATGTAGCGATGTTGAGTTTCGTTTTCTGTAAAACAATGTAGGAGGAAGAAGAAACACGGCGGCCAATTTTCAATTAAGCAATGTAATTAATTTAATTATTAATTAATTATTTGTTAATGTAATTCAATATATAAAACCTTGTATCTCTCTCGTAGAAGGTCAGAATTTGATGAAAAGAAATCCATTGGAATCCTTGTGATGAGAACTAGACGATGGGATTGACCAGAGCTCGAACGGAGCACTTTGAAATTTCAGACAAAAATCAATACGAGATTTCTTGTAACAACCCGAATTTTAATAACATGCTAAAACTAGAAATAAAGGCAGAATTAAATTTTAAAATCAGAATCATGGGAAACGGGTTACGCCATTGCGTTTGTATCGAAATTTTACATGAAATAGAGTCCGAGTTTTCGAAAATCGGAGTCTAGACGAAGAAGTTATGGCCTATACAAGTTTCAGCAGTTTTCAGGCAGCACTGGACCACGGGGTCGACAATAGGGTCGACCTACCCCCCAGGTCTACCATAGGGTCGACCTACCCCCCAGGTCGACCATAGTGTCGACCTCCCCCCCCTTACAGGTCGACCTAGTCGGCCAGTTTTGACCCAGAACTCATTTTTGAAGCCTGAGACGTGTTTTGACGGCCCGGATTGATTCTAGGGTTAATCTAAGGGCCTAAACTAGTTGCTACACCTATAAAAACACCCTTAGACCTAACCTAATTCATAACAAATCATTCTTACACCTGAATGCTGCTGGAATCCCTCTTGATCATGGCCGCCACCTCTAATAAATATCCTAAGCTTTCATACACAATCCAATTCGAAGAACAAGGCTTCTACAATGATTCAAGACAATAAATTAACAACGCCGCGACATTTTTACCACAAATTCAGTTCTTAATTCATTAGCCTTGCTCTGTAAGTTCTAGTTGTTTTTAGATTTAAACATTTAATTATATTGTGGCCATGGAATAAAGTGGAATTGGATTTAAGTATGTTTATCGATTCTGATCTATTTCTGTTGCTCCTTTAATCTTGTGTTTTGGGACTTGTCTATCTTTATGCTCATGACAAGTTCATGATCTATTCATCAGTTTTCTTGATTCGTAATGACGTTATCATCAAGTTGTAATATCTATGCCTATGATGATGTTTTCCTTTGATCTCATTTTTGTTCAATTTCTATCTCCCCCAATTTATTTTCTTTCATGAACCTTGGTCAATTTCGTACCTTGGCCTAAAATCGCGATTTGCTTACAATATGTATACGGGAGAATTATGGGATTATTGCCCATATGAATAAAAATTGGCAACATGAAATTGGATATTATCATTGTATTTGCAAGTTTTGGCGTGATCTGTAAATTTTGGTATAATCTTGTTATGAAAAATTTGCATAAATATTATACACATGGAATTTGGCACAAATAGGATCTATGTAATGTAACATGAGATTTGGTATATATAACATGTAAATAATTTGGCATAAACATGTATTATGAACTTGGGCAACTGACATGTATTGTAATAAAAAGATTATAGTTTGGGATAACTGCATCATGAATCATGATTTGGGTTTATTGGGTATAAAACTTGATACATGTAATTTTGGCTAGAACTTGATATGGTAAAATGGTATAAAATTGGCATACATGTAAAACAGCATAAATTAAACATATGTAAATTTGGTACGAATTGGGCATATGTAAAATTTTAATCTAGAACTTGGGCATATGTTAATTATGTAAAATTTGGAGTCGAAACATATATGATAATTTATGACTTAGTAAAGGTTTAATATGAACGCGCCTAAGTTGGGTTTTGGGTAATTGGCATGTATTGTAAATAAGAGGCTATAACTTGGCATAACCTTATAGTGAACTATGATAATAATGTGGGAATACGTTTTGGGGCAAAAACGTGAATCATGAACATTTCGATATGTTAAACACATGAATTGATATTGGGGTTTTGGGTGGAATACGACCATTAATGAATCATTGACACGAGGTTAGACTCAGTTTGTGGTGTAAATCTGGCCGGAACCGCCCGGCAAATCGAGTAGCCACAAAGTGTCAGTCTAATCTGAGAGGTCGAAGGCCAAATTGTAGGCGTAACGGTTTATGACACGAGGTTAGACCCAGTTTGTGGTGTAAATCTGCCCGGAACCGCCCGACAAATCCAATGGCCACAAAATGCATGGCCTAATGTGAGAGGTCATGATTCGTTCGTCATAATGAATGAATTAAGTAATACTAACCATAATAAGACGTGGGTATGGTTAGAGGGTTAGGTGTGATGGCATGGAAATTTGACATATAAATGTGGATCTAACCGGTATGAGTTAAGAACATGTAAAACTTATAAGTGTAGGCTCAACCAACATAACTGTTAATCAGACCAATGGGTGGGTCAAGTAATATGACTAGACTAATGATACTTAACCAATATGATATGAATGGGTGGGTTAAGTAACGTGTCTAGGCTAATGACACTTAACCATTATAACATGACTAGCGGATGGGTTGGGCTAACTTGAAAAGGTTGATAACACCCAATCGATATAACCTGATGTATGGTAGGGTTAAGTAAACATACGAGGGTATCACTTAACCATTAGAATATGACTGGTGGATGGGGTTAAGTTAACATGCGCTTAACCAATATAACGTGATGCGTGGTAAGGTTAAGTAACAACAGAGGGTAACACTTAACCGTCACAACATGATAAGTAGGCGGGCTAAGTCAATATACACTTAACCAATATGAAATGACATGCGGTGGGGTTAAGTTAACACAAGGGAGAGCACTTAGCCAGTATAACAAGGCTTGCGGTAGGGTTAAGTAACACAAGGAACAACACTTAACCGATATAACATGATGTGTGGTAGGGTTAAGTAAAACAAGAGAAAACACTTAACCAACTTAACCTGATGGATGGAGAGGGTTAAGTACATATCGGGTTGGTGGGTAATATTAGTAAATATAGGCCCACAAACTTAACCAGTAGGAAACCCTAGTAACGGGGACCCATTTCAGCAGTAATCCGCTAGATGTATCATGGTACCCTGAAACTAGGCAGGGCGGGGCACGATTACTGGGCTGATTGTAAGCGGTCAAAAGCGACGGCGGTGGGTGCACAATGTGGTTCTAATGGAGTGCGGGCGTGCACGCAACTCCGGAGCAGAAAACAGGGCACTGGAGGGCACCAGTAGTATACCCTATGCATTCTAGAATTGTGTCGGGCCGCCACCATGGGACTGGATACACCCCATGGTGGGACCAGCATAGGTATCTACAATCATTGGGGGGCGTATGATACACGTAGGTAGCATAATCCGTAGGTTGGACCTAGGTGGCATAAACCCTAAATGCAAGAAGCGTTCAATAGGTAGCATAATCCCTAGGCAGGACCTAGGTGGCATAAACCCTAAATCCCAGAAGCATTCAATAGGTAGCATAATCCCTAGGTTGGACCTAGGTGGCATAAATCTTGATTGATTCTAGGAAGCGCTCGATAGAAAACCCTAGATTAGATCTAGGAAATAAATAATAGATATACACGTGAAAGCAGCCATAATTTCGGGGATTGGGATCACGTTATGATTTTATCATTTTATATAGATTACTAGTTGGGACACTAGTTAGGTGGTGTAGAGAAAATAGATATCATTTTAATGGTGAAGCAGAGAAATCTTGCGATTCTTGACAGAAATCCTATGATGTTATTCTTAGTTATCGTGCCTGTAGCTTATCTTGTCATCATGCTTATGTTTACTTTCAGTTTATTCATGTCATGTTATCTTTACCTGTTTTTATGCTGAAAGTCACTAGGACTTACTCAGTCTTTATGACTGACCCGTTTTGTTTCGCCTCCTTTTCTTCCGTTCCCCCCTGGTTCGCAGGGTGGGAATACAACTTAGTTCGGATCTTACCCAGCTCCAAGGCTCTTTCATATACAGCTTGGATTTCTCTTGGCTATGGCTTGCTTTGCTTTATTGGGGAATACTACAATTTATTTTTATGCTTCTTTGTTTTTGAGCAAGACATATATTTTAGCTATGTAATTGGGTATTGGAAGTTGATGGGCTTTTATTGTAAACAATTATATTTAATAAGATTTGAAGTACTTCTACTTTGCTTTCCGTTGTTTTTATACATGTCTGTCTTGTAATATTTCTGTTCCAGTACCCATAATGCTCCATTGAAGTTAAGGCATTCCCTTTGTGAGTGACCTTAACGGATGTGGGGTGTTACATTTCTCGAATTTTTTTAAATAAATTTATATTCTTGAATTGATTTTGTTTATGATATTAAATATATACGCCCTATAGCACACATACGCGTTGTATGAAATTTTGACAAATTGATTGATGATGGTTGTGGTGACTGGTTGAATTATATGTGCTTGTGAAATAAAAAGTGTCAATTGGTTATAACATGCTTTTGTCAAATGAAAATACTTCTTTTTATTTGTCATGTTGAAACTAGAATCGTTGTCAAATACAAATATTCAATTTTATTTATCATTGTAAATATGGAAATTGTTATGTAAAAATAGGAATTTGTTTAACAAACAAAAGTATCACTTTTATTTAAAATAGACTGGTATGAAATCACAATTATCATTTTGGTTAAAAATAAAATGCCAAATTTGTGGTATTAGAAATGTAAAATATAAAAATGTCAAATTTGTGGTATTAGAAATGTAAAATATAAAAGTGCCAAATTTGTGGTATTAGAAATGTAGAACATAAAAATGTCCACTTTGTGGTATTAGAAAATGTTAAGTTTGATAAAAATATCATTTTCGTCATAAAATGTACATTAAAATAAAAATATCATTTTTGTTACAAAAATGTTATATAGATTAAAATATCACTCTTGCTAGAAATGTCATGTTAATTAAAACATCACTTTTATTAGAAATGTTTATTTAAATTAAACATGTCATTTTTGTTAGAAATGTTGAAGCGACCCGAACTTCCTCGGTCTCCGAAGAGATGAGAAAGAACGAATTACTGTGAGGACAAGACAAATCAAAACGCAGACGGAAGAACATTTCATTGTTATTACAACAATTCCATCAGATACAAGAATATACAGAGTATAAATGAATAAATTACATTCGATAAATATCAGAGATTACAATAAATTACATAGCAGCGGAAAATAATACAAAGCACAACTGAAGGTGATATACGGATACAGAGCTTTCCGGATATCATTCCAGCTGTAAACCAGGATCCTGTGAATATAAATCTGCAAAACCAAAACTACTAGCTGCCCGTGTCGAAGATAAGGGCACCCAGAGTTTAGGTTAAAACAATAAACTCCAGGTCAGTCATGTGACTGGTGTGAGAACTAAAACAGTTATTAAAACTTTATTTTAAAAGAGAGTAATTCAAGGGACCACGCCGTATAACACGGAACGGGTTTCCTCCCAAGAATACCAGTGCATAGAATAAACAGTGCAATGCTTTTTCAAAAAATGAAGCCATTATAAGACCCAGGTCCCATCACACAATGCAACGCAAGCCGGAGGATAGGGTTTTCCCTTATAATAGCCAAACATGCTTGGTACGTTGAAAACAAATCATTTGATACTATAATAAGTGTATAGTGTCAAAATATTTTCAATCATAAATATAAATCATAGACGGCATGGGTACCATATATCATGTCGCCATACTAGTTCTACAATTAAAACCGCAATATCACGTATTGGAAATTGGATTTCCGTCATGAGTCGAGGCAAGGGGCAAGCTCCTCTCTGCTTCGAGACACTCTAGCAAATGTCTCAGGACTACACACCCTGGGTAACCCTGGATTGGTTGGGCCAGTCCTCTCTTACGTTTGAGGATTGGCAATTCCTGAACACACGTTTCCCGGTCCTTACAGACCTAAAATTGAGGCGCCTCATTCCAACAACGACAAAGGTGAAAAGTATATATATGTCAGGGCTGGTAAGTCACTGACACCACCAAAGCTAGAAAGAAACGTCGTGTTCTCCCAACGGTCTGTATCCCGTTTTTTAATCATACCGAGGTGTGAGGCTCGCGAATCCACGCTATACACAAAGCTATGCCACGTAGGCCGTGCTTTGATCATCAACCACAAGAATTTGCTTTTCAACAGAAGCCTTGATCTATGCAACTCAGCGTGCCACACAGGAAATTCATGCCATGCGATCGATATCTATCGATATATAACCTCTAAGCTCGTACGTCTCAGAGAAGGGCGTTAAGCAAGAGAATAAATTGCCCGCCGCCAAACAGGTATATATTTAACAGAAATCAATCAACACAGAATAAAATCCAATGTCAGACACACACTCCATTTACAAGTTCGTTCTTGGTCTGAACGAAACCGGAGGCACTTTCCTCGCATATCCATCCATCTCCAAGTACGTCTGGACGACCACCAACTGATTCCCTCATCTTGGGTGTACAGCCCAATCAAGATCATCAGTAATCACCCAAACGATGTGAAGACTTCCGGTCTTCAACCACCGTCTTCATCTTCGGCTTATCGTCGAATCGGTTATTCAGAACGGGTATAAACCCGGCCTTTCCGAACAACCCGGGTATATTAAAACAAATGTTACACAAACACAACATACGCCTCATTCCAATTCATTAGCCACTAACCGTAAATCAGTAAGAGAACAATCTCCCAAATATTAACCCCGAAGGTCGAAACCAACATCAGATCAATACCCAGGAAACCATTCTTCTTAACTAACCTCCAACTAGTTTCTAAATTTCAATTCTTAGGGGAAAGGTTCCCATTAATTTTATCCAAGATAAATTCTTTAAAATTTATCCTTTAATCTTCCTTTGGATGCCGTATTAAACCAAATTATGGTTTTCCAACTAGTCGAGAATAGCGAACCACACCAAAGTAATTATTTATTTTATTTCCGAATCCCAACCTATTCATCCCATGAAGCAAAACTGGTAATACTCCACATCTAACACCGCAGTGTTATCGGTAAAATTAATTACCATGTCACGTTCAAATCTGATTAAAGATTTAACTATCGCTTTGGAGCAAAACTGGTGATACTCCATTCTCGCTCATTTTCCAAATTTGACAATTTAGATTATCAATTCACGTTTCAGTCTAATTGCAGATTCATTAAAGCTCCCGTTTTTGGGTTAAAGAACTAATGTCATTTGAAACACAGTTCATGACAAACACAGTTCATCTTCGGTTTTGGGGTTTAAACGAGAAGGAGCGGAGCGGTGGAGGTATTGGAAGGCCATTAGGGAAATGGAGGCGGCCTAGGTAGTCGTGGGTGGTGCCGGAGCTTCAGGGGGGGTGCGGTGGTCGTTGGGCGGCGGAAGGGGAACTAGCGGCTTGGGGGTTCGAGCGCAGGTAGGGGGAAGGAGAAGAAGAGGAGGAAGAGGGAGGAGCAGGTCGATGGAGCGGGGGCGGTGGCTCTCCGATGGGAGGAGCGACGGCGCTCCTCCCTCCTCTTCATCGTCTTTCTTTTTTTTGATTTTGAAAGAATAACTAACCGGGGGGGGCTGAAGAATTAAAGGGGTGAGGAGAGAGAATTTTTTTTATTATTTTATTTTCAAAAAGTTGACTTTTACATACGACCTCTAAACGAGGCCCACCGCCTGTCGTCTATAGCTAATTACCCCCATTCCGAACACAATGGGATAGGTATCGCAGGCTGATTCGGTCGTTACGATCAGTTTTCGTCAAAATCAACATATAACTCTATATATTTATTTTGAACGCGCAATTCTATTTACCGGGGTTACATACGAACTCTATAAATCCCTGAAAAATATTTTCTAGCTTCGTATTGACGATACGGTCCTAACAAAACTAGTTTCGTCGAATTCTGAGACCGTTAGAAAAATGGCCATTTTCCAGTCGATTAAAATCAACTAAAACTGGTCAAACGCGTTTTCCTTTGCCACACTCACATATTGATTCAAAAAATTATGAAATTTGGAATCTAGCAATAACTTGACATCACGGACCCAACAAATGTGGTTTCGTCGAAATCCGAGGTCGTTTGCAAAATGTCTATTTTAAGGGCCTGAATTCCATAGCGACTATTCAGAATTTTCAACTGGACATATCTTTTGATTTCCTCTATGAAATTTCGATTCTTCGGATTCATTGGAAAGATATTATCAAATAGATCCTATTATTTTTTGTTTCACTAACATCCGGATTGTTTTGCACCCGGTACCTTCAATTGAAATTTGAAATCGAATTATCGAACTACCGCGCCATTTTCAATTCTATTTATAATTATATATAATTATTTATATTCTAACGACGGCGTATATAATATATACATTCTAAATTTATTAAAAATAAGTTTTCGTCGATATTATTTAAAATAATATATTTTAAATATTCAAAATTCGCTAAAATTGCCAAAATAAAAAAAAATTAAACTGGCCCAGATTTTCGGGTTGTTACAAATGTTCTATTAGATTTAAAATTGACATTTTTGTTATAATATGTCTAGAGAAATAAAATAACATTTTTGTATGAAATATTGCATTAGAAATAAAAACATGTCAATATTAAAAATCACATTTTTAACGTTCATTTGTTTTATTTAAAAAGATTACATTTTTAAGGTAATTTTGTTTTCATTAAAAAGATTACATTTTTAAGGTAATTTTGTTTTCATTAAAAAGATTACATTTTTATTCGTCACTTAGATTACAACAAAAAGATTGTAATAAAAAGTTTTCATTTTTTTTGTTGTCACCTTGTTCAACAAAATAAAAAGAGTTGAAATAAGAGATTGAAAAAAATAATATTTTATTTCCATTTCATATACAATGAAAAGATTTGATTAAAAGTTACATTTTTATTTACATTTTAGATGTAAGTAAAAAGAATAGATTTAAAAGTTACAATTTTTATTTGCATTTTCAGATGCAAATAAAACATAGAATGAAAGTTACATTTTTATTTACAATTTAGATGTAAATAAAACATGAATTAAAAAAAATTACATTTTGATAAAAACTTGAATTAAAAAGGTTACATTTTTATTTACATTTTAGATGTAAATAAAACATAGTATAAAAATTTGCACTTTTTATTTGCATTTCAGATGTAGATAAAAACATAGGAAAATAAAAATTACATTTTTATTTGTATTTTAGATGTAAATAAAAACATAGATTAAAAGTTACATTTTTATTTACAATTTAGACGTAAATAAAAGATAGAATATAAAAATTATATTTTTATTTACATTTTAGTTGTAATTAAAATGATAAAATGAAAGTTTGCATTTCTATTGTCAAACTAGAGGCAATAAAAACATAGAATTAAAAGTGACATTTTGATTGACAATTTAGTTGAAATTAAAAGGATAGAATTGAAAGTTACATTTTTATTGTCATTTTAAAGACAATAAAAAGAGTAGAATTAAATGTCACATTTTTACGGTCATTTTATAAGAAAAAAAAGAACAAATTTTAATATTTCATTTTTATTGTCATTTTAGAGACAATAAAAAGAATAGATTTTAATGTTATATTTTTATTGTCATTTTATATGCATTAAAAAGAATTAGATATTAAAATGCAATAGGTGAACAATAAAAATATACATCTTTGTTTCGTATGTAGGAAACATTAAAATTTCTCATTGTTGAAATATTACACTTCCATTTACAAGTTATCCGACTTGTTTATGTGATTGGGATGATAATTTTCTAACATCGCCCAAGTGCACAGATAATCTGCTATTTGTTTGTTGGCTGAAACCCCACACGGGTGTTGGGACGACATTTGACATACACTAGTCCCAATATTTAATTAATTGTCAATCGATGGATTAACAGTCTGTGTTGAGCATTACTTATTTATTTATTCCAACGCTCACACAGTTATAAATCTCACTTTGGATGTGAATGTATTGTTTGATGATTGTTATTCATTAGTGTTAATCATATGCAATGTATGAAATCCATATAACTGAATTTATATGGTAATTGATTGAGTCACATCGCGATTCAGGATATTTTTAATAAAATAATATTTTTAAAAATGAAGAACGCCTTTATATAAAGAATATTTTAAAGTAAAGAATCTTGTAAATAAAGAATATTTTAAAATTATTAATATTTTAAAATAATATTCAGTGTAAAATAAAACTATGATTTTTATGTCCCCTTTTGGATGAATATAAAAATATAAAATTGTGAAGCCGAATTAAATAGCAAACGTTATTTTAACCCGAACGGGTTTATCGATCGATTTATTTTATTTTAAAAAGAATATAAAAAGAAGTGATTTATAAATTTATATTTTGAAAATATAAATATTTTAATATGATAAAAATATAGAATAATCAATTTTGCTTTAAAATTGAAAATGAAGATAAAATCATTTTAAAATGAATTTATTAAATACATTTTAATAGTAATCGACGATATATATATATATATATATATATATATATATATATATATATATATATATAATGGCCTGAATAGAACGCGGCGCGCAGCGACCGTTCACGAATTCCGACCACTAACTTCAAATTGATATAACGGGAGATCCGACCGTCGGATTCTCCTAAATCTAGAACCATTGGGTTCGTATCGAAAAGAGCTTTCCAATGAATATAAGAGTTTTGAAATCTAGCGGTTAGATTTGGAGTTATGTTCAAATCAATTTTAGAAAGGGTCGCTATAAGTGCAGTTCGATGACCGTTTATGGAAATCGACTGTCAAGGCCTTAATAAAATTATTAAAAATATAGGAAAATTATGTAGAATCATAATAAATGATTTAAAAAGGTTTTTGATGAAAAACTCCAATTTTGTAAACGTAAAATATATTTTTATCGAAACAAACTAGTTATTAACTAGAATGATAATCCAATGTTTTTAAAATAAATAAATTGGATTTTGGGTTATCGTGAATGGTGTCTTAAATAACACTATTCTTAAAACCCCATGTAAAAAGAATAAATCTTTTAATTAAGATTAATAGAGTTTCCAAATTATATTTAGTAATTGGGATAATGTGAATTTGGTTTATCGTGAACCATGTTTTAAACGACCTTTGTTCTTTAACCCAATTAACAGTGAAAATATAATTTGGAATTTATAAATATTTTATTAAGATTTAAATGGAAATTTTTCCAAAATAAAGCTTTCCAATTTAATACATTAAATTGGAATTGAATGGAATTCGATTCGGTAATAATCGAGATGAACTCCTGTGAATGAAGGCTGATACTATATATGGAATTTAAAAGGCTTTGCCGTTGTTCCATTTATTATTAGTCTGATATGGGATTTTATATCAATTATATACTGTTAAATTTCTGTGTAGATTCCATTTTGATGGAAGATGATTTTGGGTTTATTATGAACTGTGTTTTGATATGACATTAGTTCTTTAACCCAGTTAAAGATAAGATTTATTTCTTAAATTTGAATAATCTTCAAGTAATGATTTTAGAGATTAAAAAAGAGTAACTTTATAGGGTTTTATCTTTGATAAAATTAATGGGGACTCTTCCCTAATATTGTGAATATTTTATTAAAAGAATATTCTAAATTGGAATGAGGGGTTGGATGTGTATTTTTAGCACCTGATTATAAAATACGCGATTTATTCGGAAAGACTGGGTTTAACCCATTCTGAATAATTACTACGACGATTAAAAGTCGAAGATGAAGACGGTGGTCGAAGACCGACGATCTTCACATCGAATGGATGTGTTGCTGCTGATGCCCATGATTGGAGTAGCTACCTTGAAGGGGCTACAGTGGTAGCCGTCCGGACGTACTGTCGATTGTTCGGATATGTGAGGAATAAGGTTCCTCTGGTTTCGTTCAAACCCAGAACGGACTTGTAAATGGACGGTATGTCTGACGTTGTATTCCTTTACACTATATTCGTTGATTTCTGCTAATATATATCTGTTTGGTAGCGGAGAATTTATTCTCTTGCTTAATACCCTTCTCTGAGACGTATGAGCTCAAAGTTTATATATTGGTAGAAATCAATGGTAGGGATTGACAATGTGGCATGCTAAGATGCATGGATCAAGGCTTTTGTTGAAAAGCAGAGCCTTGTGTGTAACAACCCGAATTTTTATAACGTGTAAAACCATAAATCAAGATAGAATTAGATTTTAAAATAATAATCAAGGGAAACGTGTTGCGCCATTGCGTTTGTATCGAAAATCTACATGAAATCGAGCCCAAGTTTTCGAAAATCGGAGTCCGGATGAAGAAGTTATGGCCTGTAGAAGATTCAGCAAGTTTCAGGCATCCCAGGACCAGGAAGGTCGACCATGTGGACGACCTTAGGTTCGACCTACCCCCCAGGTCGACCATGTGGTCGACCTCCCCCCTTACAAGTCGACTCGGTCTGCCTGTTTTGACCCAAAACCCATTTTTGAAGCCTGAGACGTGTATTGATGGTCCGGATTGATTCTAGGGTTAATATAAGGGCCTAAACTAGTTGCTACCCCTATAAATACATCCTAAGACCTAGCCTAATTCATACAAATCATTCTTACACTGCTATGCTGCTAATTTACCTCTTGAACCATGGCCGCCGCCTCCAAATTAAAGCTTAAGCATTCAAATTCGATTCAAATCAAAGATCAACGCTTCCACAACAATTCAAGAGAATAGATCAGCGACACCGCAACAATTCGACGACTAATTTCTAGACTTGACTTCTACATCTTTTTTAGACCACGATCTGTAAGTTCCAATTACTTTTAGATAAAAACTATAAACTTAATATGGGCATGTTATAAATTGGAATTGATGTATGTATGATTCGTATCCATTCTTGTTTTCTTCTTGGATCTTGACTATTGGGAATATTGCCTATGCCTATGATTATGAACATGAGACTATGCCTATGCCCATGACTATGAACATAAGACTATGCCTATGCCTATGACTATGACTATGAACATATGACTATGCCTACGCCTATTACGGTGAACATAAGACTGTTACCTATGACTATGACAAGGACAATTATGACTAATCACCTATGATTCATGACCATGAGGTTATTGCCTAGGATTATGACCATGAAATTGGATCTAAGCTCGACTTTCTTTAATTATCCTTGGATCTTGATTTTTGGGATTTTTCTATTTAAGTTAGATCTATCCATATTTTTGAAACTAGATTATTATTCAAAACCTTTTCATGTTCATAATATTATCAGATCTATATGCCTGCGATGTTTTAGTCAATTTAGTTATGTTATACCTTGGAATTAAATTAATAATAGAACGGTGTATATTATGTTATATGTATGGTATTGGTCCATGTCTGTGGTTTTATTTTATTATTATGTTGAATTGAGAATTAATGAATAAGTCTATTTATATGTATATGAACTTGGAATATAACCTGTTATGACAAGTTGTGTAGTTTATCATGTTATGCAAGTTTTAGGTTATAAAATCATATCACATATGTGACGAAATGTTAGATCTACATGTTTATGTGTATATGTTAAACCTATGTCATATTTCAAGTTCACACTTATTCGTGATTGATTTGCAAGTTCACATATATGAAAGTTGATTTAGTCTATGTTGCAAATTCACATATATGTATGTTGAATTAGTCCACGTTGCAAGTTCGCGCCTATGATATTCATGTTGATTACTTTGCAAGTACACACCTATGGTGTTCATACTGACTATGCCGAGAATGCCAAGTTTACACCCATGTCATGTTTATGTTAATGGATTTCTTTATGCAAATTTTGTGTACGTTAAATTAGGCTAAGTTTTTAGCCTAATATTATATGTCAAAAATCATGCGGACAGAAAATTAGGCTAAGATTGTTAGCCTAATATTTAGACGGGGTAACGTTGGGAAAAATTGGTAATTATAGGAGACTTGGCATGAAACTTATCCTTGAAACTTGACACGAACTTGACATGAATCTTGAACATGGACATGACACTAGAATGAACTTGAAAATGGCCAACTTGAGGTGGGGTTGAGTTTGCAGTGTAATCCTGCCCGTAACCGCCCGGCAAATCCAGTTACTGCAAACAATAGGATCCAATGTGGGTAGTTGGTCATATCGCTCTTGTGAACCCGAGGTCAGACTGAGTTGTGGTGTAATTCTACCCGGAACCGCCCGGCATATCCACTGACCACAACAACAGGTCTGATGTGAGAGGTTGGGGTGCATTAATGAAATTAATGCCACATGATAGGGTTAAGTCATGAACATGGAAGACAACACTTAACCAACTTGATACGTGATTCGTAGGCGGGTTAAGTCACGAACTTGAACGAAAACACTTAACCAACTTGACATGCTAGACTGATAGGGGTTAAGTCACGAATTTAAATGACAACACTTAAACTATTGGACGGAAACCCTAGTTACACGGTCCGTTTCAGCAGTAACCCACTAGATGTATCATGGTACCCTAAAACTAGGCAGGGTGGGGCACGATTACTGGGCTGATTATAAGCGACTAGAACGACGGCTGTGTTGGTGCGCCAGTGTAGGTTCAGGCGGGCTATGGTCGTGCACGTGGTCCGGAGTTGAAAAATCAGGCATTGGGCATCAGTAGGATTATCTGTGCATTCTTGATTCGTGTCGGTGGTTGGCACCATAGCGCTTGATACACCCTATGGTGGACCTAGCACAGGTGACTACATTCGTGATAGGGCAGTATGACACAAAAACACGACGAGCTAGAACTTGTAGGGAGCCGATCGACTAGTGGATCGTTTTCATTGGACCTAGAAATGGGTCATTTCTTGATATTGGGCCAAGGGATCATTTAATGATTAATATAAGACATGGGTGCAGCGAACCTTGGACACGTGATGCTATACTTGATTTACACTTGTTCACTAAATGATATTTCTATTGAATTAGAAAATCGTAACGAAAATTGAAATAACCGCAAGTGCACGGCGTATTATTGTAATACGTAGTGAGTGCGAGTCGATCCATGGGGAAAGAAGTAATTTCAATTTTATTCACTCAAATTAAACCAAACTTTGAATTGTTCTAACTAATAAAAACTAGAAACTAAGTTAAGAGCAAAATATGAAATTAGAGAGTAATTTAGAATTAAATCCACTCTCACATTTATGTAAGTTATCAAACATACAATGTATGATCTCAATAAGTGATATAAATGCAATATTTAAACAACTTATGATTCTCATGAAAATGAAACTAAAGCAAAACTATTCCAAGTATGGTCTATGAACTATTGGCTAGAACTATAGACCATCAAATTTTGTTCATACTTTCATTTCAAAATCAATAATCACTTACCAAATATTGATGTAACTTGTGTTTATATTGAATAAGAATAGATCATTTGCAAATGCAACATAACCTATCAAACCCATATGTATAAACTTACATCAATATTCACTAACATGAAGCACATATTAAAGATCACAAATCATACACATGTTGAACTTACACAAAGTTAGAGAGCATCATTACCCCTAAATCAAGGGATTAGCCACTCATATGTGTTATCATATCAACACATGTAAGTTTCAACATTAGAAAATAAAGCAAAATGAAAGAAAAATTAAGTAGAACAAGAAGAGAACTAAACTAAGAACATAAAGTAAATCTAAGCTATGAACATGAAAGTAGATCTAAGCTATGAACATGAATGTAAATCTAAGCTATGAACATGAAAGTAAAGAGCATAGAAATTAAATTGCATTAAAACAAAGGAGTTACATAAAGAAAATGGCTAAGTAGCCATTAAAATAAAAGGGAGCTATGATCCCCCACTAAAACTAAACTAAAGAGGATAAAGGAGAGAATAAAAGAGAGGATATTTACATCACACAAAGGGGTATATATACATGTTTGAAACCCTAAAACCCTAATCACTTTGGTTGGGAACTCCCCAAAGTACCCCTTCATGAAGCTTCTAATCCTCTATTAGCCACTAATGAGTCATGTAGGATGCATGAGACCTTTTGTCTTATTCCATTAGTCTTTAATACGAAGCTTAAGAGAAAGAGGGTAATTTAATATGTGGGGTCCTTCATGATCATGTATGAGAATTATTTCCTCATTCCTTTGTATGCATGCATTTGTGCTCCAAATCTTCATGTGTGTGCATTATTTGTGCTCCAAAATTCCTATAAGAGACAAATACAAAGAACAAGTAAACGCAATCATAAATTAAAACATGCACAAGTGACAATTTTACACCTTAAATGAGGATGAATGCATGACAATTTGAGAATTTTAGGATTTTGGTTTAAAACTTGTAAAAATAGCCAATTATGTTATTTATTTAATTAAAATGTTTGAATATAAATGTGCACATTTACGTGCACATCAACACTTGAATTATCATGCTATCTTAGTCTATCTTGCCAATCTTGACAGCATCCTTATGACTACTTTCAGTTTATACATGTCATGTTACCTTTATCTGTTTTTATGCAGAAAGTCACTTGGACTTACCAGTCTTTATGACTGACCCGTTTTCTTTCGCCTCTTTTTCTTTCGTTCCCCCCCCAGGTTATCAGGGAGGAAACTCTAGCCCTTAGCTTGGATTTCGCTTGCTTTCTGTTCAACTAATGTATGGTTTGATCTTAAGCTATGCTATGGCATCATTTCTTCTACCTTTGGGGAATTAAGCTACTTTGTTTTTTTAAGATTATGCTTCTTTATTTATGCAAGACAGGATTTGTTGTAATGGAAAATAATGATCTTGGCTATTTGATGTAAAAGGTTTTGACTCTTTTTGAAAGTAATGAAATTTATCTTTTGATTCTTCCGCTGTTTTATCTATGTTCTGTCTTGTAATATTTCTGTGTTTGTTTACCTCCATAACGCTCCTCCAAAACTAGTGCATTCCCTTTGTGAATGACCCTAGCGGAGGTGGGGTGTTACACTTGGTATCAGAGCAGAAGTTTACCAGACTGGGCAAATTTTTTTAGAAAACCTTCTAAAACTATTTTCAAAATCGTTTACAAAGAAGCATTTTTCAAGAAAAGTCTTGTTTTATTTAAAGGCTATTCACCAAAAGCCATTAGCACTATCCTTTGTTTCCTTGTGTTTCCTTTCTTTTCTCCATCTGTAGTCGCAGAAGTTTTACCTGCGGCTAATCTTCTTTCTAGCTTCGTAGAGGGTTTTATGTACGATGGAGATAGTTTTCGTGAGGCTTGTTAACATGTTACATAGGAAAGGTATGAATGATAAGAAAGAAGTTAAGGCGACTGAGTCTTAGAACGAGAAGAAAGACTTCCAGAAGGGAGTCGAGAACAACGACAACAATAATAACAAGTCACGTGATAAGAGAAAATGCAACTTCTGTGGTATTAATGGGCATATAGTCCAGGATAGTAGAAAGAAGAAGATGAAGATGGGAGCATGCTTTCAATGTGGTAAGATTGGACACATCAGCAAGGACTGCCCTAAGAAGCAAGGGCAAGGCCAGCATGCAGGACCTTCGAGGGGTATATCTTTAACTTCTTTCCCTAGATGCTCTGTTTTATCCTGTATATCTTTTCGATCCTGTCTTGAGAACCTTAGGTAGAAACCTATGGATGTAAACATGCATTTGAAACATATTATGGTTGATGTTTGCAAATTGTTGCAAGTGGTCGCAAGTGGTTGCTCGTGGTTGCATAACACACATTAGGCACTAGATCGGCTCAGACACATTTTCATATTGCATATGCATGAGTGTTTATACTTGTTTATGGGTGAAATTGAATGTGTTATCATATGAATGTTGCATAGGGATGGATGTTTGTGCACGCATATAGTGTTTATATGACTAGGACTATTTGCGTACATGTTGGATTCATGACACTAAATATATTTTGCATTAGGAAGAACAATCAGGCCTGATCATTTACATTAGACAAGGAACATATACACACACTTTCGGCATATGTTCATATAGCATTAGAAATCTTTTAAGGACAGTGGTTGCTCGTGGATGATGGTTGAGTAGATGGTTAATTGGATGATAGGATGCATTCTTCTTAACTTTAAGATTTCGGGGACGAAATCCTTTAAGGAGGGAAGAATGTAACAACCCGAATTTTTATAACATGTTAAAACCATAAATCAAGGCAGAATTAAATTTTAAAATAAGAATCAAGGGAAACGGGTTGCGCCATTGCATTCGTCTAGAAATTCTACATGAAATCGAGCCCAAGTTTTCGAAAATCGAAGTCCGGATGAAGAAGTTATGGCCTGTAGAAGATGCAGCAAGTTTCAGGCAGCACAGGACCAGGCAGGTCGACCTGGGGGTCGACCTGGGGGACAGGTCGACCATGAGGTCGACGTTAGGGTCGACCTACCCCCCAGGTCGACCATGTGGTCGACCTCCCCCCTTACAGGTCGACCAGGTTGGCCTGTTTTGACCCAGAACCCATTTTTGACGCCTGAGACGTGTTTTGATGGTCCGGATTGATTCTAGGGTTAATCTAAGGGCGTAAACTAGTTGCTACCCCTATAAATACATCCTAAGACCAAGCGTAATTCATACAAATCATTCTTACACTGCTATGCTGCTAATTTACCTCTTGAACCATGGCCGCCGCCTCCAAATTAAAGCTTAAGCATTCAAATTCGATTCAAATCAAAGATCAACGCTTCTACAACAATTCAAGAGAATAGATCAGCGACACCGCAACAATTCGACGACTAATTTCTAGACTTGACTTCTTCATCTTTCTTAGACCACGATCTTTATGTTCCAGTTACTTTTAGATAAAAACTATAAACTTATATGGGCATGTTATAAATTGGAATTGATGTATGTATGATTCGTATCCATTCTTGTTTTCTTCTTGGATCTTGACTATTGGGAATATTGCCTATGCCTATGACTATGAACATGAGACTATGCCTGTGCCTATGACTATGAACATAGGACTATGCCTATGCCTATGACTATGAACATAAGACTATGCCTATGCCTATGACTGTGAACATAAGACTGTTGCCTATGACTATGACAAGGACAATTATGACTAATCACCTATGATTCATGACCATGAAGTTATTGCCTAGGATTATGACCATGAAATTGGATCTAAGATTGACTTTCTTTAATTATCCTTGGATCTTGATTTTTGGGATTTTTCTATTTAAGTTAGATCTATCCATATTCTTGAAACTAGATTATTATTCAAAACCTTTTCATGTTCATAATATTATCAGATCTATATGCCTGCGATGTTTTAGTCAATTTAGTTATGTCATACCTTGGAATTAAATTAATAATAGAACGATGTCTATTATGTTATATGTATGATATTGGTCCATGTCTGTGGTTTTGTTTTATTATCATGTTGAATTGAGAATTAATGAATAAGTCTATTTATATGTATATGAACTTGGAATATAACCTTTTATGACAAGTTGTGTAGTTTATCATGTTATGCAAGTTTTAGTTTATAAAATCATATCACATATGTGACCAAATGTTAGATCTACATGTTTATGTGTATATGTTAAACCTATGTCATATTTCAAGTTCACACTTATTCGTGATTGATTTGCAAGTTCACATATATGTAATTTGATTTAGTCTATGTTGCAAATTCACATATATGTATGTTGAATTAGTCCACGTTGCAAGTTCGCGCCTATGATATTCATGTTGATTACTTTGCAAGTACACACCTATGGTGTTCATACTGACTATGCCGAGAATGCGAAGTTTACACCCATGTCATGTTTATGTTAATGGATTTCTTTATGCAAATTTTGTGTACGTTAAATTAGGCTAAGTTTTTAGCCTAATATTATATGTCAAAAATCATGCGGACGGAAAATTAGGCTAAGATTGTTAGCCTAATATTTAGACGGGGTAACGTTGGGAAAAATTTGTAATTATAGGAGACTTGGCATTAAACTTATCCTTGAAACTTGACACGAACTTGACCTGAATCTTGAACATGGACATGACACTAGAATGAACTTGAAAATGGCTAACTCGAGGTTGGGTTGAGTTTGTAGTGTAATCCTGCCCGGAACCACCGGCAAATCCAGTTACTACAAACAATAGGATCCAATGTGGATAGTTGGTCATATCGCACTTGTGAACCCGAGGTCAGACTGAGTTGTGGTGTAATTCTGCCCGGAACCGCCCGGCATATCCAGTGACCACAATAACAGGTCTGATGTGAGAGGTTAGGGTGCATTAATGAAATTAATGCCACATGATAGGGTTAAGTCATGAACATGGAAGACAACACTTAACCAACTTGATACATGATTCGTAGGCGGGTTAAGTCACGAACTTGAATGACAACACTTAACCAACTTGACATGCTAGACTGATAGGGGTTAAGTCACGAATTTAAATGACAACACTTAACCTATTGGACGGAAACCCTAGTTACGCGGTCCATTTTAGTAGTAACCCACTAGATGTATCATGGTACCCTGGAACCAGGCAGTGTGGGGCATGATTACTGGGCTGATTGTAAGCGACTAAAACGACGGCTGTGTTGGTGCGCCAGTGTAGGTTCAGGTGGGCTATGGTCATGCACGTAGTCCGGAGTTGAAAAAGCAGGCATTGGGCATCAGTAGGATTATATGTGCATTCTTGATTCGTGTCGGTGGTTGGCACCATAGGGCTTGATACACCCTATGGTGGACCTAGCACAGGTGACTACATTCGTGATAGGGCCGTATGACACAGAAACACGACGAGCTAGAACTTGTAGGGAGCCGATCGACTAGTGGATCATTTTCGTTGGACCTAGAAATGGGTCATTTCATGATATTAGGCCAAGGGATCATTTAATGATTGATATAAGACATGGGTGCAGCGAACCTTGGACACGTGATGCTATACTTGATTTACACTTGAGTTATCATGCTATCTTAGTCTATCTTGCCAATCTTGATAGCATCCTTATGATTACTTTCAGTTTATACATGTCATGTTACCTTTATCTGTTTTTATGCTGAAAGTCACTTGGACTTACCAGTCTTTATGACTGACCCGTTTTCTTTTGCCTCTTTTTCTTTTGTCCCCCCCCCCAAGGTTCTCAGGGAGGAAACTCTAGCATTTAGCTTGGATTTCGCTTGCTTTCGGTTCAACTAATGTATGGTTTGATCTTGAGCTATGCTATGGCATCATTTCTGCTACCTTTGGGGAATTAAGCTACTTTTGTTGTTTTAAGATTATGCTCCTTTATTTATACAAGAAAGGATTTGTTGTAATGGAAAATAATGATCTTGGCTATTTGATGTAAAAGGTTTTGACTCTTTTTGAAAGTAATGAAATTTATCTTTTGATTCTTCCGCTGTTTTATCTATGTTCTGTCTTGTAATATTTCTGTGTTTGTTTACCTCGATAACGCTCCTCCAAAACTAGTGCATTCCTTTTGTGAATGACCCTAGCGGAGGTGGGGTGTTACATTGTGGATGATGATCAAAGCATAGCTTTAATTAGCATAGCTTTGTGTGGCGTTGCTTCGCGAGCCTCACACCCCGATAAGAGTCAGAAACGGAGCAAGGGAACGCAGGGAGTGCACACGTTTCTTTCTAACTAGAAGTGGTGTTTGGGTTTATACACGGCCCGACATTTTACTTATGTGATTGTGAGGCGCCTCGGATTATTTTATTGGTAGCTAATGGCTAATTTATAGGTCCAACAGGACCGGAAAGCGTGTGTTCAGGAATTGCCAATCCACTAAAGTATTTGTGGACCGGCCCTGCAGGATCCAAGGGTTCGCCAGCGTCCGAATCCTGGGACATTGCTAGAGTGTCTTGAATCGGTAAGGAGATCGTTCCTAGCCTTGACTCTTGATGGAAACCCAATTTCCAATACGACATCATGCGGTTTTGATTGTAGAACTAGTATGGCGACATAGTAGGATGGGGTACTATGTCGTCTATGATTGATTCATTATGATTGAAATTGTTTATGAAACATATATACACTAATAATAATATCTAATCCGTTTCCTCGTATCAAGCATCTTTTGACCATTATAAGGTAAAAGTCTATCCTCCGGTTTGCGTTGCATTGTGTGATGGGACTTGAGTCTTATAATGGTTTCATTTTTCTAAAAAGTATTGCGTTGTTTAACAATTTACTTTATTTTATGCACTGGAAATCCAATGGAGTAAACCCGTTCCGTGTTAGTGGCGTGGTCCTGCGATTAGCCTTATTATTAAATAGGTTAAGTAAGAATTCTCATACCTGTCCCATGACTAACCCGTAGTTTGTTTCACTTGCAAACTCGGGTGCCACTTATTTTCCACACGGGCAGTCGAGTAGCTTGTTTTGCAGATATTCTTTTTGAGCAGGATTCTGGATCGAAGCTCAAAGCTATGTCCAGAGTATTGATAGTCTTTCGCTATATCAGTTTAGTTATTTCCACTGCTTTGCATTAAATCTTATTGTAATTTAATCATCCGTTGTAATATTATAATTCAATGTACTCTGATATTCTGTACTCTGATGTAACATTGTTATGATGATCATAAAAGTCTTATGTTATTTGATCTAATGTATTGTATTCCCAAAGTTAGCGTATTTGGGTTTTGAACGGTCTTGGTCGATTTTGCGATCGATTAGGTCCGGGTAAAATGCGAGTCATTACAGTTGGTATCAGAGCTCTGGTTAGCTCAAATCTTTGGGGTACAACTTGTTAGAACGGAACAAAAGACTCATCAGAGGTAGGATTAGTAATATCCTACTAAAGAATGACTCGTTAGAGATGGGATCTGTAGTATCCTAGAATGTGTCCGAAGAGTGTTATTTTTAAATAAAAACAAATTTAGTTTTGAAATTTTATCTTAAAATACGTATTTAAGATATTATTATATTTCAATTTGGACAATCGAGTATATAGAGATTTTAATATACGTCTGGTCCACGTGTATACGAAGTCTCAAATATACTGGGTAGATATAGAATCACACTCTAATCGCCGGAGATGATTCTGATGATGAGGCCCCATCATCAGCGTCTATGTTCGAGTTTCGGAGTGGGATATCTATATATTTCCAATCGACTGGTATGAGAACCAAAAACTTAATTAGAGTTTATTACTGTGATCTGCACTAAAAATATGATTTTTGACTATATATAAAAGTTATATATTTAAAAATTTAATCACCTAATTGATTGCTGGTTGTGATGTTTGAAAATTAGTTTAACAAATTAAAATGTTGGTATAATAATCAATTTAACCAATATGAGAAAGAATGATAAATTTAGCTAAATCGAATTTAATATTGAACTAAATTGATAAGAATTGAAAATTGAGTTGATTAATTAAACAACTTTTAGCTTCGGTCCTTTTCGAGGACGAAAAGATGTTAAGTGGGGGAGATTGTAACAACCCGCAATTTCTGAACCAATTTAAAAATTTTATTTTATAAATTTTAATGGATTTTGAATATTTAAAATAATTTATTTTAAAAAATAACGACTAAAAATTTATTTTAATCGAAGTTAAAACGAATAAATTTAATTTAATTATAAAAGGAGTTTGGCTATGGGCTCGGATATTCCATCGGCTATGGAATATAAGCTAAATTAAAAATTAAAAATTAAAAACTATAAATGATTAAATATAAAGTATATATTGTAAATTATATAATATAAAGTACAAAGTATAAAATACAAAGTATAAAGTATAAAATATAAAGTATAAAATATAAATTATGAGCTTGATTAGAGGTTTGGTTAAGACCTAAATTATTGGTTCAGTTATGGGCTAGGTTTAGATCTTGGTTATGGGCTTGGTTATTACATCGTTTATGGAATATAAGTTAAATTAGAAATAACATTAATTATTAAATATAAAATATAAAGTACAAAGTATAAAATACAAGGTATAAAGTATAAAACATAAAGTATAAAGTATAAAACATAAAGTATAAAATATAAAATATAAAGTATAAATATAAAATATAAAATATAAAGTATAAAACATAAACATATAGTATAAATATAAAATATAAAGTATAAAATATAAATTATTAATTATAAACTATAAATTATGAATTATAAAAAATAAATATAAATTATAAAGTATAAAATATAAAGTATAAAGCATAAAATATAAATTATAAAATATAAATCAAAAATTATGAGCTCGATTATTGGTTTGATTATGGACTCGGTTATAGGCTCAGTTCTGGACTCGGTTATGGCCTTTGTTATGGACATGTGACCGGTTATGGGTTCGGTTACGGTCTCGGTTATGACCTACTTTAAAGGTTTGGTTATGACCTAGTATAAAATATAAAAATATATAAAATATTAATTATTAAATATAAAATATAAAGTAATATTACAGATTATATAATATAAATTACAAAGTATAAAATATAAAGTATAAAGTATGTATAAAATATAAATTATGAGCTTGACTAGTGGTTTTGTTAAGACCTCAATTATGAGCTCAGTTAGGGTTTTTGTTATCGGCTCGGTGATCAGCTCAGTTATGGACTCGGTTATATGAAGGGTCTTGGTTATAGGCTCAATTATGGGTTCGTTTACGGGCTCGGTTATGGACTCGGTTATGTGATTGGTTATGTGAAGGGTCTCGGTTATTGGCTCGGTTATGGACTCGTTATGAGATCGTTTATAGGCTCGGTTATGGACTTGGTTATGTGAAGGGTCTCAGTTAAGTGCTCAATTATGGACTCGGTTACTAACATGTGATCGATTATGGGTTCGATTACGATCTCGGTTATGACCTACTTTAAAGGTTTGGTAATGACCACGTTTATGACCGTGCTTATGGGTTCAATTATGGGCTCGGTTTAGATCTTGGTTATGGGCTCGGTTATTCCATCGGTTATGGAATATAAGCTAAATTAGAAAATAAAAAATAAAAAATATTACTTATTAAATATTAAATATAAAGTATATATTACAAATTATATAATATAAAGTACAAAGAATAAACAATAAAGTATAAAGTATAAAAAATAAAGTATAAAATATAAATTATGAGCATTATTAGAGGTCTGGTTAAGACCTAAATTTTGAGCTCAGTTAGGGTTTGGTTATTGGCTCGGTTATGGGCTCGGTTATATGAAAGGTGTGACGCCCCGCCCCGCACCAGCCTGCATTTCCTCCGAAGGTGCGTTGTACACATGCCCGACTAGCACGGAACGGTCGCCAAAGAAAGGAAAGAAGAGAATGAACTAATCAAAAACCTGTAGAATGTCTCACAGCGCATGGAACAAAATATAATAATAATGTACTTGACATAAAACAGGCGAGACAGTGCATAAGCTGATAAATAAAACCAACATCATCATCAGAGTAGCGGAAGTCTAAATACAGCTTATAACAACTTTCCAAATTACTGTCTCTAAAACAAAAGAAAGTTAAAGTAAAAGATGCACTACTAATGCCCAAGCAGTGATCTTCAACAACACAGGGAGAATACTATATGTATCATACGTGGAAGCCTCCTGCTCGTCTCTGGATCAGCTACTCGTGCATACCCAACTAACCTGTCTCTAGTCTTCTCGTGAGAGCACCCAGAGTAATAAGAAGAGACATAAAACTCTGGGTCAGACAAAAAGTCTGGTATGAGCGATAAGTAGCTAAACAGAACAATAACAGGTATACTAAACCATACCTGAACCTGGACCTGCAACCAAAGAGTTAGCACTACATACCGTACAATACTCTAAGGTACCATAGCAAATGGTGTAAAGAATACGGGGGTGAGGGTGTGCATGTCATAATGATGGCAAACAAATCAAGCATAGCAACCATCCTCACGTCTCTCACTCAGTGCGTAAAGCATACGATGCCCACTAATGTTAGTCACTAGACCCATCGAAGTAGTGACGGAGTTCGACTTGTTCAACTACTGCTACTACCAAGCTTACCACATGGAGTCATGACCAAATCTTTACAAATGACCCCACTTCATTGGTCTATAGCCCTTTAGTCGTACCTAGGCCACTGTGGCCCTGAATCCGTCCACGTACCTCCCATACATAGTGATCCAAAGTCATAGACATCGACAGCCCCTTAGCACACGTCCCACAGCAAAGCCCACTCATTGGTTCCCAATTGGATCTTGAGTCAAAGCTCCTCATTTGGACTTCCTTTGCATCTCAGGTTTTGATCGAATTGGAGTTGGTCTTCAAAAGAGTCGTCGCATAATCGTAGCTCCAGCCCTGTTCGGTTCGGTTGTTCTTCCGTAGTTCGGTTCGGCTCACTCCACTTCCTATTCGGTTCGGTTCGGACGTGTTCAAGTGCTCCAGCCTCGGTTCGGTTAGGTTGTCCTCATCCGGTTCGGTTCGGGTGCCACGCTCCACTCGGTTCGGTTCGTCCCTCCTGCTCCAGCTTGCCTGCTCCGATCCGATCCCGCTCACTTACCTGCTCCGATCCGATCCGCTCCCTAACTCCGATCCGATCCTCTATCCAACTCCAACTCTAAGAAATGGCCTTCCTTTGTGCCAGACTTCAGTTCGGTTCGGATTCCTTGCCCAGCTCTCCTATCCGATCCGATCCGAAAACCTGCACAACTTTCTGCAACTTTTTCCAGCAACTTATTTACGCCATTCGACGACGTTTTTGACCAATCTAACTATACTAATCAATCACAAAACATGTCAAATAGTCATAGCAACAAATAGAAATGACCATAAACACCAAAACATCAACAATAACATGTAATACAGATCAAATATAACCAAAACCCCATATTTTCCCTTAAGCATGTTTAAGTAAAACTAATGACATGATTAGTAAAACTTAACCAAATCAAACCCAATTTCTAACAGAGGTCTAAATCATTATTTAAGAATTTATAAATATTTTTCTAGAATTTATTAATGTATAAATTCGCTAATCTTCACTAATTACCCTTAATTAACCGTAATTAGTGCGAAACCATGCAAATCACTCACCTTGGCCACAAATAAAATTCTCAGAACTGAAACCTCGCTGATTTGGGCAAATACTGGTGTCTTACAGTAGCTCTACTACTGATTTGGTGCTATTTCTCCTTGATTTGATGTTGCTAAGCTTAATCAATGATTAGAAAGTGATTGGGGGATGATTCTAGATGTTGGCGGCCATTGTTAGGGTTCAAGAATGAAAGTGGCGGCTGAAAAATGAAGATAAGATTGTTCTCTAACTGATTTCAGCCTCCACATAACCCTAATCCCAAAATCCCCCATTGAGCCTAGCTGTTAATCACCCGGTTAAGCCCAATTAAGCTGTTTTTCACTATCTGAAACATGTTTCAGCCATATCTCCCAAACGGTGAGTCCGTTTGGCTAATATGACCACTCTACGGAATTGTAAACCATCAAATGAATCTAATGAAAGTGGCTTCAGGTCAAAATTCCTTTCCAATCAAAAGTTATGGCCAAAACATTACCAGCTAGGGGCAAAATGATCATTTAAAAATCGGCAAAAATCTTGAACATGGGAAATGACTCCAATAGTCGTCTCCCAAAGTCACATGACCATACAACTTCGTATGTGAAAGAAATAAATATTCTACGATCCTTTGATGCGTAGAATGCGGGTCGTTACACTCTTCCCCCTTAAGAAATTTCGTCCCCGAAATTCCTTAACCAAAACATACGAGGGATCCCGCATGCCTACCAATCACAAACAACAATCAACAGGCAAAACAAACAAAGCAAACCTATCCTAGCATGCGGAAAGACTAAATCGAAATTGAAATCTTACCAGGCGTAGAGTTCTGGATACGTCTTCCTAATGCTCTCCTCTGTCTCCCAAGTACAGTCATTCTCATTCTCGCCCCACTGAACTTTGACTAATTTCACCGCCTTCCTTTGAAGCTGCTTCGTGTCGTTCCCAACAATATGCATAGGCTTGCGGTTCCCAACTGCCTCGGGTTCAAATTCGATATCATCCAACTGATCAGGTGAAATAGTCACATCAGTGTCGTGCATGAACTTCCTTAATTGGGAAACATGAAATACGTTATGAACTCCTGACATCTTCTCTGGTAATTCAACTTTATATGCCAAATTCCCAATCTGCTCAAGAACTGGGAATGGACCAACAAATCTTGGTACTAACTTGCCTCTCCTGCCAAATCGTACCATGCTCTTCAATGGAGAAATCTTGACAAACACCAAGTCACCAATGGAGAACTTTAAATCTCTTCTCCTTTTATCAGCATAACTTTTCTGCCGATCTTGGGCAACCTTCATTCGCTGTTGAATGACCTTAATCTTGTCTGATGTTTCTCTTATCACATCTGGTCCAAGCACAAACTTCTTACCAGTTTCTAACTAACATGATGGTGAGTTGCACGGTCTTCCGTACAAAGCTTCAAACGGAGCCATACCAATACTGGATTGAAAACTATTATTATATGCAAACTCTACTAGATGCAAATGGTCATCCCATGATCCACCGAAATCCAATACACAGGCTCTCAAGAGGTCTTCTAATATACGATTCAACCTTTCTATTTGACCGTCGGTTTGAGGATGATACGCGGTACTGAGATGTAATTCTGATCCTAATGCCTCTTGTAAACTCTTCCAAAATCCACTAGTAAACAACGGATCTCGGTCACTCACAATGCCTTTGGGTGTTCCATGGAATCTCACTACCCACTTTACATATAGCTCAGATAACTTAGTTGCCGTTCTATTCGACTTGACGGGTATAAATCTTGCACTTTTGGTCAATCGGTCCACAATCACCCAAATGCTATCATGGCCCGATCCAGTCCTTGGTAACCCATCAATGAAATGCATTGACACTTGTTCCCATTTCAATTCTGGAATTTCTAATGGTTGTAACAAACCACTAGGCTTCTTTTGCTTAACTTTAACTAGCTGGCAATTCATGCATTTGGATATAAACTTCCCAATGTCTCTTTTCATCCCTTCCCAGTAGTAGGTCTGCTTCATGTCTCGGTACATCTTGTTACCACCGGGGTGTATAGTCAATTTTGAGTGATGACATTCTCTAAGCACTTCATCTCTCAATCCATTGACATTGGGTACAACTAGTCTTCCATTCTTTCTAAGCCATCCATCTCGATCAAGCCCATACTTGTTCATCTCTCCGTCGATTCCCATCTCTAACTTTGAGATAATTTCCAATAGGTTAGGATCGTTCCTCTGACTGGAACCAATCCGCTCAGTCAAAGTGGGTCTGATCGTCAAACTTGCTAACATTTCTGGATCCAATTCGCACTTTGGTCTGAAATCATACCCAGCGATGTACTCCAGTTGCTTCCATTCTAGAAACATAGCCCCTAAACTGGCATGTCTTCTACTCAACGCATCAGCCACCGCATTGCCCTTTCCTGGTGTATATACGATGTCGAAATCATAGGTAGCTAAGAATTCTAACCATCTTTGCTGTCGGAGATTTAGATCCTTTTGAGAGAAGAGATAGTTTAACGATTTATGATTGGTAAACAACTCAAATCTTTCTCCCAAGAGATAATGTCTCCACATCTTCAACGTGAACACGATTGCTGCCAATTCCAAATCATGGGTAGGGTATCTTCTCTCATGCAGTTTCAATTGCCGACTTGCATAAGCTACAACCCTACCTCCTTGCATCAATACATCACCTAGCCCCGTGCCACATGCATCCGTATATACCGTCATCTCTTCATTCCCCTTAGGAATGACTAACACTAGTGCACATGTCAACTTGTCCTTTAGACTCTTGAATGCATTCTCACACCTTTCGTCCCAGACGAAAGCTTGATCCTTCTTGGTCAACTGGGTCAACGGTGCTGCTATCTTGGAGAAGTTTTGGATAAACTTACGATAATATCCAGCTAACCCCAAGAAACTTCTTATGTCTGTTGCATTCTTGGGCATAGACCAATCTTGTACCGTAGCCACCTTCGCAGGATCCACGGCAATACCATTCTCTGAAACATCATGGCCCAAGAATCTCACTTCCCTCCTCCAGAAGCAACACTTAATTAGTGTTTTCTCAACACCTCCATCACTATCCTCAAATGTTCCTTGTGTTCTTCCTCTGTCCTCGAATATACCAAAATGTCATCCATGAACACAAGGACAAACTTATTCAACTGATCTCTGAATACCCTATTCATAAGATCCACAAAATATGCTGGGCATTGGTCAGCCCGAATGGCATGATCAACCACTCATAAAACCCAGACGACGTCCGAAATGTCGTTTTAGCTATACTCTCAGCTTCCACTCTAAGCTGATGAAAACCTATCGCTAGATCCAACTGAGAGAATACTCTCGCGCCACTCAACTGATCAAACAAATCATCTATCCATGGTAGAGGATACTTATTCTTCCTCGTTACTTTATTCAACTCGCGATAGTCTACACACAAACGAAGGGAACCATCCGCCTTGGTAGCAAACACAACTGGTGCTCCCCATTCAGAGACACTCCTTCTGATAAATCCCTTCTTCAAAAGATCGCTGACTTGCACCTCGAGCTCTCGGTGCTCCCTTGGTGCCATACGACGAAGTGGCATCATTATAGGTCTAGCATCTTTCATTAAATCAATACGAAACTCGATCTCTCAGTGTGGTGGAAGCCCGGTAACTTCTTCGAAAACGTCCGGATACTGGCCAACCACGGGCAAACCTGACACCTTACTATGGGGATGTTGAGGGAATTTAGAAACCTAGCCATTACCCCATCACCGGGTAGACCACCAAACACTATCCTCCGCCCATCATCCGCTCTAGCTGTCACCAAAAAGCCCTCACAGTCTACCACCACCCCGTATCTTTGGAGCCAATCGACTCCCAAAATAATGCCAAACCCAGTAAAGCCCAAAACAAAGCAATCACAAACAAACATGCATCCATGACTCGACAAGACCACATTACGACAAATCATGCTAAGGTTAGTCGAACCACCAATCGGTTTCATCACTACTAAAGGTCTATCGACAATCTCGGGCTCCAATCCCAACCTATCTACCAGGTCACTAGATATGAAAGAACTGGAAGCTCCGGTATCAAACAAAACTCTAACAGGAACATCATAAACAGAAAGCATACCTTGGATGACGACATTCTTTCCCTTCTCCGTCGCAGTTGGGGCATTCGACGAAGAAGGAATAGCAATAAGGGCATATGCTTTCACCATCTGCTTTTCTTTAGGGGGTTGCGGACACTTGTCCTTGTGATGTCCCACTTGGCCACAGTTGAAGCACTTCCTTTCCGCTGGATTGGCCCGACAATTACTAGCATAATGGCCCTTCTTACCACAGCTGAAGCACTTAACATCTTTCTTCTCCTTTTTCTTCTGGCCATCCTTAGTCTGATTCTGCTTTCTCTTATTCCGAGAACAATTCTTGCCTCCACCGCTTGCTTGTGGCTTTGGCTCCTCTGTAGATGCAACTTCAGTCTTCGACTTAGGGTAAAGACTTTCTGACCTCAATGCTTTTCCCACAATCGATTCAAACGTCTCATCGATGTAGTTAATAAGCCTTTCCCCTAAGTACTGATCCAAGCCGGTTATGAACTTCTCGTTCTTCTTCTCGGCAATATCTATTAGGGATAACCCATATTTCGACAAAGTGTCGAATTCGGCAACATACTCCGAGACAGCTCTGCCATTCTGCTTGAGTTCCAAGAATTTCTTAAACAGCACTGACTTCTGAGCAGCTGGAATGAACTTATCGCTAAAGCGAACCTTAAACTGATCCCAAGTAATCTGATCCTCTGAGGTAGCTGCCTGTAACAACCCGAAAATCTGGGCCAGTTTAAAATTTTTATTTTGGCAATTTTAGCGAATTTTGATTATTTAAAATGAATTATTTTAAATAAAATCGACGAGAAATTTATTTTGAATACATACGTCGTCGTTAGAATATAAATATTTATATATAATTATAAATAGAATTGAAAATGGCGCGGTAGTTCGATAATTCGATTTCAAACTTCAATTGGATATACCGGGTGCAAAACAATCCGGATTTTAGTGAAACCAAAAATGATGGGATCTAATCGATAATATCTTTCCAACGAATCCGAAAAATCGAAATTTCATAGCGGGGATCAAAAGATGTGTCCAATTGAAAATTCTGAATAGTCGCTATGGAATTCAGGCCCTTAAAAGTGGATATTTTGCAAACAACCTCGGATTTCGACGAAACCACTTTTGTTGGATCCGTGGTGTCAAATTATTGCTAGATTCCAAATTTCATGATTTTTCGAATCAATATGTGAGCGTGGCAAAGGAAAACGTGTTTGACCAGTTTTAGTTGATTTTAATCGACTGGAAGATGGCCATTTTTCAAACGGTCTCAGAATTCAATGAAACTAGTTTTGTTAAGACCGTATCATCAATACGAAGCTAGAAAATATTTTTTTGGAATTTTTCGAGTTCGTATGTGGTCCCGGTAAATTGAAATGCGCGTTCAAATTCAACATATAGAGTTATATATTGATTTTGACGAAAACTGATCGAAACAGTCGAATCAGTCTGCGAAACATATCCCGTTGTGTTCGGAATGGAGGTATAACGCTAGGGACGATAGTCGGTGGGTCTCGTTTGGAGGTCGAAATAAAAAGTACCTTTATGGAGTTAAATAATTAAATAATATAAAATAAAAGTCAAAGCCCTTTTCCCTCTTCTCTCTCTCTTACCCTCCCATTTAATCGTTGACTAAAAGAAAAAAAGGGAAACCGAACAGCGATGGAGCCCTTCCCCCCCCCCCTTCGATCTTGTCCGCCGCCTTCGCCACTAGCAGGCGCCGGCCTCCGGCGTAACCCCCCCTCTGTCCACCACCTTCGGCGACCCTCTTCCCCGTTCTCCTTGCGACGACGCCTTTTCCTCCATTTGAAACCCCTCCAGTACCCGCCAACGCCGCGACGACCCCTCCCAAGCAGCTCCGACCAAGCCCCTTCCTCCCCAGCCCAGTTCGACGCCCCAACACCCCCTACCAAACCCTAGATCGACGGAAGAAGCCACCCCGAGCCACCCCAATAGCACCAGCGAGCTTCAACACTTCCCCTTCACTGAAAAAAATAGTAAGGTTTTAATTTAACCTACGTATTTATTTTCTATATGTTCAGTTTTCTTAAAATAAAGAAAATCAGTTTTCTTAAGACAAAGTTATGATTTTTCTTAAGACAAAGTTATGATTTTTATTTGTTGAAAAAGAAAAGATTTGTAAATAGATAAAGATTTGATTCTTATAAATATATAAAGATGAGATTTTTAGTGAAATAAAATATGAATGTCATTATATCAAGAGCGTTGTAAAGATATGTTTTTTTTTCTTTAAAAACATAGAAAAGATTTGATTTCTAACTACACAAATATAATTTTTATATATGTAACAAAATATAATTTTTATCATATGCGAAGTGAAGATAAAAATTCGATTTTTATATATTGAATAGCTAAGTAAAAATTCGATTTTTATATATTGAATAGCGAAGTAAAAATTCGATTTTTATATATTGAATAGCGAAGTAAAAATTCGATTTTTATATATTGAATAACGAAGTAAAAATTCGATTTTTACATATGTAGTGGCTACAGCAACGAAGATGCGATGACGACGAAGATTTCTATCAAAGAAGAGTCAAGATGTTTGGATAGCTAAAGGTGAGAATTTCTCACCTTTCAATTTCTTTTCTAGTTATATATATATATATACTAGGATGCAGACGGTGCTTAGTAGCACCCGACACAATCGTCCACAGACCATGGACTTGTTTGTTTGATTGCAAAAATTAGTTAGATTATTTGATTGAAATTGAATTGTGTGGTGAAATGAATCGATTTGATTGATGTGTGAATGGCGTGGGCCTTCACTAGACCGGGGATAAGGCTAGGCCTCGTCCCGTTTCTAGTATCGTGCCGTTATGCCACCGAAATTTTCTAAAATATGTTAGAAAAATAAAAATATCATTTTATTGAATAAATGAACCGAATAGAATATTCATAGGTTGAATAAAATGTTTTATCGTTAAAAATACAATTTTTAACGTGAATGTGAATAAAAAGATATCCATTTACAAACTAGACGGTTTGTTTATGTACACCTATTTGAAGGACATTGATTGGGTCGATAAATTTTACACATCGCCCAACTGCACGAATAAAATAAAAACTCCATATTTGAAAAGATAAAATAGATTTTTATCGAAATGAACTAATTTTGAACTAGAATTATAATTCTATTTATTTTTAAATAAATAAATTGAATTCGAAAGGGTTTTAAAAATAACCAGAATTTCCAATGATTGCATTGGAGTGGAATTGAATCGAAATTGTCTTCGGAATATTTCGATGTTGGAATTCGTGATTATACGGATGGTGTTATGGAAATTTGAAAGATATGTATTTATATCGTTATTTCCAATACTACATTTGTTAATCGTAGAATTTGATATTGAATATAAGCCGATATATTTTCTATTCAGAGCCTTATATTGAATATCAAATGTGATTTGGGTTTGTCGTGGATGGTGTCTTCACTAACACTGTTCTTGAACCCAGTTGAGAAAAGATTAAATCTTTTTATTTAGATTTAATGAAGTGTACCAATTAAATAATATTTAATTGAAATTGAATCGATATTGATTTTTGGGTTTATCGCGAACAGTGTTTTAAATAACACTTGTTCTTTAACCCGATAATTAATGAATGTGATTTTGGGTTTATCGTGAACTGTGTTTTAAATGACACTGATTCTTTAGCCCAGTTAAAGATTAAAACTAAGTGGAGTTTTAATGAATCTTTAATTAGATTGAAAAGATCGAAAATGGAGTACCACCAGTTTTGCTCCAGGCGATAGTTAAATCTATAATTAGATTTGAACGTGAAATGGTAATTGAATTTACCGATAACACCGTGGTGTTAGATATGAAGTATTACCAGTTTTACTTCATGGGATGAATAGGTTGGGATTGGGAAATTAAAACCAATGATTACTTCGGTAAAGTTCGCTAATTCCGACTAGTTGAATCGAAATTCAAAGGAAGATTAGAGAATAAATTCAGGAATTTATCTTGGATAAAATTAATGGAAACCTTTCCCTATGAATGTGAAATCAGAAACTAACTGTCGGTTAGCTAAGCAGAACAGTTTTCTGGATATTGATCTGATGTTGGTTTCGGCCTTCGGGGTTAATATTTGGGGAATTATTCTCTTGATTAATTTGCGGTTAGTGACTGATGAATTGGAATGAGGCGTATGTTGTGTTTGTGTAGCACTTTTATAAAATATACGCGAGTTATTCGGGAAGACCAGGTTTATCCCATTCTGAATAACTGATACGACGATAAATCGAAGATGAATACGATGGTCGAAGACCGGAAGTCTTCACGTCGTTTGGGTGATTACTGATGATCTTGATTGGGCTGTACACCCAAGAAGATGGAAACAGTTAGTGATCATCCAGACGTGCTTGGAGATCGATGGATATGCGGGGTACTAGGTGCCTCCGGTTTCGTTCAGACCCAGAACGGACTTGTAAATGGACTGTGTGTCTGACATTGGAATTTAGCCCGTGTGATTGATCTCTATTAAATATATATCTGTTTGGCGGCGGAGAATTTATTCTCTTGCTTAACGCCCTTCTCTGAGACGTACGAGCTCAGGGGTTATATATTGATGGATATCAAACGCATGGAGTGAATTGCCTGTGTGGCATGCCTAAGTGGCAATTGATCGAGGCTTATGTTGAAAAGCAAAGTCTTGTGGTGATGATCAAAGCAAGGCCTTTGTGGCGTAGCTTTGTGTAACGTTTGCTTCGCGAGTTTCACACCCGGTATGAACCAAAAACGGGAGAGGACGTCAGGGAGGGCATGCGTTTCTTTCTAGCTAGAAGTGGCGTCAGTGGTTTTACACGCCCTGACGAGTTTGACTTATGTGGTTGTTGCTGTTGCGAGGCGCCTCGGATTGATCGGTCGTTCTCGAACCGATGGAGTCATTTAGTTGGCTCACCTACGCCCCATAGGGCGGGGAAACGCATGTTCAGGGTTTAAGTTTAATCCACATCGATGTACTGGCCCTGAGGATCCAAGGGCCCACCTGAGTCTGGGTCCTGAGGGGCGGGCTAGAGCATCTCGAATCGGTTGAGGACTATCTTTCGCCTCGGTTCATAGACGGAAATCCAATTTCCAAATACGTGACATTCGCGGTTTTATTTGTAAACCTATATATGGCGACATGATATATGGTACCCATGCCGCCTATGATTGATACTTATGATTTGAAGTTGTTTTATACACTATGCACTTATAATAGTATCAAATGATTTGTTTTAAAACGTATCAAGCATTCTTTGGCTGTTATAAGGGAAAACCCTATCCCCCGGCTTGCGTTGCATTGTGTGATAGGACCTGGGTCTTATAACAGCTTCATTTTTCTTTATTTAGCATTGCACTGTTTGTTTTATGCACTGGTATTCTTGGGAGGAAACCCGTTCCGTGTTATACGGCATGGTCCCTTGATTTACCTAACTTTAAAATAAAGATTAATAACTGTTTTAGTTCTCACACCAGTCACATGACTGACCTGGAGTTTATTGTTTTAACCTAAACTCTGGGTGCCCTTATTTTGACACGGGCAGCTAGTAGTTTCGGTTTTGCAGATTTATATTCACAGGATCCTGGTTTACAGCTGGAACGATATCCGGAAAGCTTTGTATCCGTATATCTCCTTCTAGTTGTGTATTGTATTATTTTCCGCTGCGGTGTATTTAAATGTAATTTAAATCTCTGATATTTCTGTGTAATATTTATTTGTTTATACTCTGTATATTCTTGTAATCTGATGCATTGTTGTAATATACAATGAAATGTTCTTTTGTATGCATTCTGTTGTGGCTTGTTCTCAAACGATAGGGCGTTTCGAATGGTCTGGGTCGGTTTAGCGACTGGTTCGGACCGAGCGAAATTCTTTGCCGTTACACTGCCTTTATAGCATTCCACCAATTCATTTCCCATCCTTGCAGCTGACCAGATGCTAGCCTTCTCTTCATTGCATCCTCGCTACCCAAGTCTTCGAAGATACGCTCGAAGCTATCCAGCCAATCCTGAACATCCGTGGCCGACTCCGTTCCGTTCAACGGCTTCCCACCAAGACTAGTATAATCCTTATTCAGCTTGGCAAAATCGGCCCTAGGCGCCTGTACTATTGGGCCACCACCATTACCAGCATTGGGAGCTGCCCTCTATACATCCCTAAGCATCTCCCTCATGAGGTCAGTAAACATCGTCTCATGTCAGCAGCATTCCCATTATTGGCTCCTCTACCGGTACCTCTTACGTATCGGCTCATCGTTCAATCTGTAAAGAGAAAACAATTAACCATCTCCATAGTGGTGCTAGTGCAGTGCGACTTCATCCTTAGCTATACTAATAGTGTATATATATATATAGCTTTTGAAAACCAAAATAATCAAAAATACGCGCTCTCGTATACGTATTATCTCTCCCTGGTGACTTCCCTAGGTTAACTACGCAACCTAGAGCTCTGATACCAAATGTGACGGCCCGCCCCGTACCAGCCTGCATTTCCTCCGAAGGTGCGCTGTACACATGCCCGACTAGCACGAAACGGTCGCCAAAGAAAGGAAAGAAGAGAATGAACTAATCAAAAACCTGTAGAATGTCTCACAACGCATGGAACAAAATATAATAATAATGTACTTGACATAAAACAGGCGAGACAGTGCATAAGCTGATAAATAATACCAACATCGTCATCAGAGTAGCGGAAGTCTAAATACAGCTTATTACAACTTTCCAAATTACTGTATCTTAAACAAAAGAAAGTTAAAGTAGAAGATGCACTACTAATGCCCAAGCAGTGATCTTCAACAACACAGGGAGAATACTATATGTATCATAGGTGGAAGCTTCCTGCTCGTCTCCGTATCAGCTACTCATGCATACCCAGCTAACCTGTCTCTAGTCTGCTCGTGAGAGCACCCAGAGTAATAAGAAGAGACATAAAACTCTGGGTCAGACAAAAAGTCTGGTATGAGCAATAAGCAGCTAAACAGAATAATAACAGGTATACTAAACCATACCTGAACCTGGAACCAAAGAGTTAGCACTACATACCGTACAATACTCTAAGGTACCATAGCAAATGGTGTAAAGAATACAAGGGTGGGGGTGTGCATGTCATAATGATGGAAAACAAATTAAGCATAGCAAGCATCCTCACGTCTCTCACTCAGTGCGCAAAGCAAACGATGCCAACTACTGTCAATCACTAGACCCATCGAAGTAGTGACGGAGTTCGACTTGTACAACTACTGCTACTACCAAGCTTACCACATGGAGTCATGACCAAATCTTTACAAATGACCCCACTTCATTGGTCTATAGCCCTTTAGTCGTACCTAGGCCAATGTGGCGCTGAATCCGTCCACGTATCTCCCATACATAGTGATCCAAAGTCATAGACATCGACAGCCCCTTAGCGCTCGTCCTGCAGCAAAGCCCAATCATGAAGCCCACTCATTGGTTCCCAACTGGATCCTGAGTCAAATCTCCTCATTTGGACTTCCTTTGCATCTCGGGTTTTGATCGAATTGGAGTTGGTCTTCAAAAGAGTCATCGCGTAATCGTAGCTCCAGTCCTGTTCGGTTCGGTTGTTCTTCCGTAGTTCGGTTCGGCTCACTCCACTTCCTATTCGGTTCGGTTCGGACGTGTTCAAGTGCTCCAGCCTCGGTTCGGTTAGGTTGTCCTCATCCGGTTCAGTTCGGGTGCCACGCTCCATTCGGCTCGGTTCGTCCCTCCTGCTCCAGCTTGCCTGCTCCGATCCGATCCCGCTCACTTGCCTGCTCCGATCCGATCCGCTCCCTAGCTCCGATCCGATCCTCTGTCCAACTCCAACTCTAAGAAATGGCCTTCCTTCCTGCCAAACTTCCTTTGTGACAGACTTCAGTTCGGTTCGGATTCCTTGCCCAGCTCTCCTATCCGATCCGAGTCCATACCCGATCCGAAACCCTGCACAACTTTCTGCAACTTTTTCCAGCAACTTATTTACGCCATTCGACGACGTTTTCGACCAATCTAACTTTACGAATCAATCACAAAACATGTCAAACAGTCATAGCAAAAATAGAAGTGACCATAAACACCAAAACATCAACCATAACATGTAAAATGGATCAAATATAACCAAAACCCCATATTCTCCCTTAAGCATGTTTAAGTAAAACTAATGACATGATTAGCAAAACTTAACCAAATCAAACCCAATTTCTAACAGAGGTCTAAAACTTTATTTAAGAATTTATAAACATTTTTCCAGAATTTATTAATGTATAAATTCGCTAATCTTCACTAATTAACCTTAATTAACCGTAATTAGTGCAAAACTATGCAAATCACTCACCTTGGCCACAAATAAAATTCTCAGAACTGAAACATCGCTGATTTGGGTGAATACTGGTGTCTAACATCAGCTCTAATACTGATTTGGTGCTATTTCTCCTTGATTTGATGTTGCTAAGCTTAATCCCTGATTAGAAAGTGATTTGGAGATGTTTCTAGATGTTGGCGGTCATTGTTAGGGTTCAAGAATGAAAGTGGCGGCTGAAAAATGAAGATAAGATTGTTCTCTAACTGATTTCAGCCTCCTCATAACCTAATCCCAAAATCCCCCATTGGGCCTAACTGTTAATCACCCGGTTAAGCCCAATTAAGTTGTTTTTCACTAGCTGAAACTTGTTTCAGCCATATCTCCCAAACGGTGAGTCCGTTTGGCTAATGTGACCACTCTACGGAATTGTAAACCATCAAACGAATCTAATGAAAGTGGTTTTAGGTCAAAATTCCTTTCCAATCAAAAGTTATGGCCAAAACAGTACCAGCTAGGGGCAAAATTGTCATTTAAAAATCGGCAAAAATCATTAACATGGAAAATGACTCCTATAGTCGTCTCCCAAAGTCACATTACCATACGACTTCATATGTGAAAGAAATAAATATTCTACGATCCTTCGATGCGTAGAATGCGGGTCGTTACAAAAGGTCTCAGTTATGGGATCAATTACGGATTCGGTTAGGGGCTCTGTTATGGACTTGGTTATGTGATCGGTTATGTGAAGGGTCTCGGTTATTGGCTCGGTTATGGAATTGATTATGAGCTAGCTTATAGGCTCGGTTATGGACTCAGTTATGTGAAGGGTCTCAATTATGGGCTCATTTTGAGCTCGGTTATGGGTTCGGTTATGGACCTGTGATCGGTTATGGTCTCGGTTATGACCTAGGTTAAAGGTTTTGTTATGACCACGTTTATGACCATGATTATGGGTTCAGTTATGGGCTAGGTTTAGATCTTGGTTATGGGCTCAGTTAATCCATCCGTTATGGGCTCGGTTTTTTGATTGCTCAATTTATAGAGGTTAATGCTGCCACCGGTAAGTTATAATTTGAGTTAATCAATCATTTTTATATGTTAAGTTAATATTTTTACTCGCAATGATTCCCAAATTAGTGTCCATATCCCACACCATATTATTTGTTATTATTAATGGGCTTGTATATATAGAAAGAAACTCTTTTTATTCTTTTTTTTTAAGTTGGACGTCTATAGCTTGATATACGGAGTTTAATGATATAATTCAATAATTTATAAATTTCAAAAGTGAAATGAATTCTTTTGTTTATCTTTGACATATGTTAAAGAAAGAAATATTTGCAAGTGCATGGTTTATATGATCCATTCCTTTTAGTCGCCTTTTTTGGTCCGTTTTATTTGTTCATGTTGTCAGATTAAACATGGCATGAAATTGAAATATATGTTAGCTTAAAAGATAAATTAAATTATATTCGGAAATTTAAAATTTTGACCTATCTTAACATTGATATATTGCAAAAAATTAGTTTTATTAATATTGTTTCATAATTCACTATTTCCCAAACAATATAATGGTGGGAGTATATGATTCCTTGCATTCATGTACTAGTTTTTGAATGGGGGAATTAGGATAAAGGGCTTACTTAGGTTAATTAGTTAGTTACCAAGACACGATTTAAATTGAATTAGTTTCCAGGACAAATAAAGGAAAATTACTTCGCTACCCTTCTCTACCGCTCAACGCAATGAAAACTAATAATGTTATCGATTTCTCAGCAAATCCCCAAAAATGAGAACCGCTCCTCTTCCTCTCCTCCAAATTCACCCAATCTCAATGAAAATTCTTCAAATCCATATAAATCTCTACTACTAATAAAGAGTTCTACTTCTATGCGAGGCCCCTTCTCGCTTACTGCAAACATGCCCTCATGTCTAATGGCGATCATCGCTGCTGCTTACTAATTTGATTGGTACCTAATGATCCACCTTCAATAACCGCTTCTATGCGTTTCCTTTCCAAAACCGAAATTCAGGTACTCATCCACCTTCAATATCTGTATTTTTTGCAATCTGATCTCCATTTGATAGATTCAGCAGAAAGGTTCTTACTTGATCTTGCTATTTATTTACAGATTCGATTACAATAATATTTCTCACTAATATGGATATGTGTTTGTAGGATACAAAAAAATAAAGAAATGGAGATTAGCGATCTATATAATGAACATGGACCTCCGCTTTTGATTTGATTTCTTCCTTCGAACCTTCTATATTTGGTATTGCTTTTCTCTTCCTCGGTTTTATGGTAATCTGTATTTGTTTCGAGTTAATGGTATTTGGGTTAGTTGGTTCTAAGTACTTTTGGTTGCTTTGAAATTCTCACCTTCACGAAAGGAATTAGCAGTCTAACCATCACTGGCCATTTACTAATGTGAAAAACAAATTAGAATCCTAGATTTAGCTTGGAAAAACAAAAAATAATAATTAAAACATGCTATTCTGATTAGTGCAATTATCATGACTTTATACAGTGAAAGTAAAGATGGTAGTAATGCATGAAAATTTTCCGCCAATATAAGATAGTTTACTCTTACTGATAGCATATAAGAAACATCAGAACAATTTTACCCATCATTACATTTAGCACATAAACCATGTTTATATAATCAAATTATTTGCATTTTAATTACTGTGGCATATTTCATCCGAGCATAAGTTGCATCTATTTTAGCCCTCATATATACTTTCTTGAAACAGACTAGCATGGATGTATAACCATTATTATCCAATTCTTAAGCAAAGGCTATAGTTTTAAAGAGTTCGTCATATCTAAACCAATCTACAAGTAGTTTTTAAGCTACTAATTTATACACGATCTACGGCAGCAGTAACATCTACTGATTTTCTTCTCTGAGGATACATGGTCTTATATATAACAATCCCAAGTATTAAAAATTAATTCAAAAGGATCACTAAACATATACTCAGGTTTTCATAATTGAGTTTTAGGCATTAAAAATTGAAGTTTATTTGTCCACCTGAATATTAACCAACTGAATATTTTATATACCTTAATCAATATATTGGTTAAGGATCTGGTGGTAAAATTATAGTTCATGTCAACTATAATTTTTTGAAGGTATGTATTGGCTAAGGTTTACAATATAGAACCAACTGAATCACCACTCAGCAAATATAATTTTGTAATGCATACTGTTACTCAAATGAGTTAAAGGCTTACCAGGTTGGCTCCCACATTAATTTGTTGCCCTCTTTAATGTACCTGTACAATGTCTTATCTGATGTTATGAATTCAGGCATACTTTCACGTTGCCCAAAGATTTATGCTTCATTCATGTGCTTCTAAGTTTCTATAATATGTTTTGCCCCTACCAGTTTTACTTAACCACACTTAACTGCACGCAAAGCTGTTTCTTCTCAAACTTTAAAATGGGAAATGTGAAACACTGCATATGAAAATCAAAACGAGTAAGTAAACCCAAAAGAGTCTTGGGCACTTTTAATATGTTGACATTTTTTTGAAAACTGATAAGCATGTTAATTTCAAATATATATTTGGCTTCAAAAGGACAAAAGTATTGACAAAGATGCCTGTTTTAGAGTGCATATATCTTAAAATCTGAAATTGTAGGTGTGTATATGTATATAAACTTTTGAGTGTGGTAATCTTGAAAGAATAGCCACTCCTATATGTGTGCAAAAGACTTTTGTAAACATGTCAGTTCATGTGAATATGTACTTCAAATATGATTATATTGTATTTCAAAAGAAGGAAATATTTTGATTTATATTAAACTGTTTGTGATTGTTCAGACAAGGATGAGAGTGGATGATTATTATAGTTTAAGTTCAACAATAAAGAAAGCTTTTTGTTCTCTTGAGCTTTTAAATTTCTTCAAATGACATGTTCTTTAATTGCTCATGCAGAACAGTTGAAGTGATGGTTAGCCATTCCTACACATTCAACTGATAAACATATTAATTTTCTATAATATGATTATTCCGGTTGAATAATTTGCCTTCTTCCTACTTTCTTAAATTTGATTCCAATTAACATATGTTTATTATGTTTAATATTTTCAAGCCAGTTGGGAGTTTAACTGAGTACACCTTGCAAAGAGAAGCTCCAGTTGAATAAATCGGCTACAGGTATTGCTTTTTTTTGGTAGTTCGCTTCTTTTTTTCTTCTAAGCTCCGGTTGATTAATTTCCCTTCTTTATGTTCTTTTATTTAAATTTGATTCCAATTAACGTTAGTTTATCATGGTAAACATTTTCAAAACAGTTGGCAATTTAACCGAGAACGCCTTACAAAGAGAAGCTCCACTTGACCAATTTGGCTACATGTTCCGCTATCTTTTTTGTAGTTCATTTTTCTTTTCAGCTACACAATTTGTAATTTCTTATACCAAATTATTAATGTAACCTTTTTTATTCGTTTTCCTATGACTATATGGTTACACGTTGTTTTATGGTTCTTTTCTATTTTGGACAGAAGCAGATGGAGTTTTTCATTGTAGATTAATTTTTACTTACCTCAAAGCTGCAGGTCCAGTAATATGATTTTTTGGTATATGTTGGTTTTTATAATGCCTTTTTCATTGTATGTTTACCGTTCTATTTCAATTTTCATCATCCAGCCAACCATTTATTGACCTAGGACCTTATTTCTGATAGTTCGATATATACGTTTCAGCGAAAATAAGGCATATGGTTGTTTCAGCGTACTCATGGAAGCAAGCAAAAAAAATGATAGGTTGATGAATTAAGAAAGAAATAGGCCGAATGATAACTACATTAGTATCTTTCTCCAAGTCTTCGGTAGTTTAAAGTTGTGGTTTCTAACATGTTCAAAGTGAATGAACTAAAGTGAGATGAGTGATTCCCATTTGCGTTTTGGAGAATTCCTGATGTAAGCTTCCTTTCCATATCTAATTTATTGTTATATTTTAGTACAAGCATGTTGAAAAGTAAACCAAATTTCAGTTAGAGATTATTCACAAAAATATCATGTATTTTTACTCAAATTAAAATATCATGTATTTTATATTATTCTTCCAAATTTCAGTTGAACATGCTCCATTAACTGTAGATGTTCACGATGTTGCAGGTGAGATGGCAATGGTACAATGACCATTTATGGTTTGTTGTAGGAATGGCAATTGAGCGGGTTGGGGCGGGTTTCTCGTGCCCCAGACCCGACCCGGACTTTTTAAACCCCGCCCCAGACCCGCCCCGTAGACCCGGTGCGGGTCTGGAATTTCGCCCCGTACCCGAAACCCATACGGGTCAGGGTAGACCCGACCCGCCCCGCGACCCGGTGATATTATGTTCTAGTGTACACAAATTTATATATTTATATTTTTTTATCACTAAATGATAAGTTATATGCATATTATAATGTGTTCACAATGACAAGAGAATATTATAAAATGAGTTGTAAGATAATAGTTCAAAATGTATGCATTTGTTATTGTATGATTATCATTGATGCAACTTAATACAATGAAAATTTTATAGTTTGTCAATTGAAATAATATAATATTCAAGTTATAACCATGTAAATCTAAGAAGATTAACAAGTAATAGTTATAGTTATAAAGTGTTTGAATGATGTTTCGATCATGCGGGTCGGGTTGGGGCGGGTTAGCCATACCCCAAACCCGACCCTAGACCCGGACCTCCAAAAGCGGGTCGCGGGTCTACCCGCCCTGAAGACCCTATGGGGCGGGTCTAAATGGGTCAAAACAGGGGCGGGTCAAGCGGGTTTGGACCCTAGACCCGTCCCATTGCCATCCCTAGTTTGTTGTGTGATTGTGGTCTATAGTTGGTGAGCAATGGAGTGTGAATTGGCAGAGAAGGAAGGATTTGTGGTGTGTTAGGATCATTGGATGAGTCGGATAGTAAATGCTGGAGGCCATGATGATGGCAAGTTGTTGTGTTGTTGGTGAAGTTGAGTCGAAGTGGAGGTCTGAATGTTTTGGGTGGTTGGGCAGAAAGTCTGAAGTAGAGGTTGTAGTGAGTTATTTGTTGGTCGACGGTGATGATTTTAAGGTGGCTTTTTTACTGTGGGAGGGTGTTGGTTTAAGTCAATGGTATTTCTTGGTGAAAAAAGGTAGGAAGTTTATATTGATTAGGTGTGTCCGAATGCTGGAGTAGTGGAAGTTATTTGGGAAGTGGTTAGTTGGTTGAAAAGGAGGGACTGGACTTTTTTTGTGATGGAGGAGGTTCAAGGGAGTTGATGTAGTTGTAGTTAAATGTTAAATCTCTAAGGTACTATTAATTCATACTTAAAAAATGTATTAACAATGCAACTTGATAAATTTATAATAAAAAAATGAAGTAAATTTATGTTAAATCTCTGAGGTTCAAGGGAGCGGTCTGCACGGATAGCCGCAGAGCGGCTCGATGTGGAGCGCCGGTAGCCTAAACGAAGTAAATGTTGAAGGCAACAAGGTCAAAAATTGGAAGTACAGATGCATTGGTAGAAATTCATAATGGAAGAGAAGTAGGAAAGTGTATGAATTATACCTCAAAGATCAAATAAATACTGTTATGTTTGATTAACATAATAGTATGCAAGTGTATGAAGTTATTCAGAATGCCACTTGATGTTAATTTATATTAAAAAAAGGTACTGTTATTGTTTGATTTCATTATTTCTTCTTTCATTAAACAAATAAAATTTCAATAATAAATTGAAATATGACGATGGAAGTGGCAAAGTGCAACATTCACAAAAGATGAGCAAGGTACAACATATGCCATGGATTTAATAATCGAGTCCAAGCAACTTTATATGTCACAAAGCATGCTAGCAACCAAGCATTAACAAGCATGAAAACCATTACTTTTAAAGATCAAACTACTTTCATTACCTTTGATGCTTAAATTATGTTATATATATGTTGTAAATATATGCTGCCTATTTTTTCACTTTTTTATATGTTTTCGATATATGCTGTATATCAGTTTTTGAATTATATATGTTGTATGTACCGCTGTCTTTTTTTTCCTCTTTTTTTGAATTTTATATATGAATTTTATATATGCTTCTCTTTTATATTTGAATTTTGATCATGATACTTGTAATCAGTTTTTGTTCAATATATACTTTAGCTCTATCAGTTTCTGAGCAAATGTATACAGTTGCACTATAGAACATCACACATAAAGTTTATATATTTTTGAATTTTGGATCAAAGATTAAAGGATACTTGTAATTAGTTTTTGAGCCAATTTATAAAATGAATTTTGCTCATGATACTTGTAATCAATTTTTGCTCAATATATACTTTGGCTCATGAGCTACACAAATATAAATGATTTAAAACTTGTAAATGCTTGATCCATATTGCAGATAAAACGTAATACCAAAATTGTGATTATTCTTAAAGTTAGGAACATTTATGGGATAATCTGGTATCCTTTTCTCTATTGTATAAACAAAATAAATAGAGCAAAATAGGAGGTCACGCAGTTTCGTTATTATATTTTCGGATTAGGATATTTAAACTAGTACAAATGATCCTAGGCCATCGAACTGTACATAGGAGGGTAATTTAAAACATTTGATTGTAAGCTCTGTTAAGGGCTAGTTTAAAGGTTTGGTTATGACCGAGGTTATTAGCTCGGTTATTACCTCAGTTATGAACTAGTCTTAGATCTTGGTTATGGGCTCAGTTATTATGTCGATTATGGAATAAAAGATAAATTAAAAAAATTAAATTAAAAAAATAAAAAATAGAATATAAAGTATAAAATATAAAATATAAAATATAGAGTATAAAATATAAATTATAAAATATAAAATATGAATAAATTATAAATAACAAATTTCAGTTACAAGTTAAGTCATAACCTCGTTTAAGAGCTCAATTATAAATTCAATTACAAGCTTGTTTAAGAGCTCGGTTATAGACTTGGTTTTGGACTCGGTTATGTGCACGGTTATGGGCTCAAATATAGGATCGGTTATGAGTTTGGTTTTAGACTCGGTTATGTGCTCTATTACGGGCTCGATTATTGGCTTGATTATGCGTATAGTGTACCGAATGAGTTTGGTATACGCTCGTTTATAGGCTTAGTAATCAGCTCGGTTATGAGCTTAGTACTAATTTGTTATGAATAATAAAATAAAATAAAATATAAAATATAAAATATAAAATATAAAAATTAAATTGCAAAATGTAAAATACAAAAAATATAAAATATTGATTATTAAATATAAAAAATAAAGTATAAAATATAAATTATGAGCTTAATTAGAGGTTTGGTTAAGACCTCAATTATGAGCTTTGTTAGGGTTTTGGTTATTGGCTCGGTTATGGGGTTAGTTCTGGACTCGATTATATGAAGGGTCTTGGTTATGGGCTCGATTATGGACTCGTTTATGTGAAGGTTCTCACTTATGTGATTGGTTATGGGCTCAGTTACGTGATTGGTTATTAGTTCGGTTATGGGTTAGGTTAAAGATTGGTTTATGACATCAATCATGATCGTGGTTATAAGCTCAGTTATTACCTAATTTATGTAATAAATGCTGAATTAAAAAATATAAAGTACAAAGTACAAAATATAAAATATAAAGTATAAAGTATAAAACATAAAGTATAAAGTATAAAATAAAAAATATAACGTATAAAATATAAACTATAAATTATAAATTATTAATTATAAAAAATAAATATACATTATAAAGTATAAAATATATAGTATAAAATAAAAAGTATAAAGCAGAAAATATAAATTATGAGCTCGATTACAGGTTTGGTTATGGACCCAGTTATGTGAAGGGTCTCGATTATAGGTGTAATAACCCGGAAAATACGAGCCAATTTAAAAATTTTAAATTGATTATTTCAAAGCAATTTGAACCATTGAAATAGAATATTTCAATAAATTAGTGAATTAGAAATAGTAAGTCAGTTTGAAAATTTGAATTCGAACTTTGACCGACTGTGCAGGGTGGAAAATATAACGGATTTTAGTGAGACCAAATTATTTAAATCTGTTAGTCAATACCTTTCTAACGAATCTGGAAAATCGAAGTTTCATAACGAGAATCAAAAGTTGTGGCCGAATGAATTTTCAGAAGAGTCGGTATATAGAATATATAGGTCTGGAAAATTGATATTTTGCAAACGGCCTCGGAATTCGACGAAACCACTTTTGTCGGGTCCGGGATGTCAAACTATTGCTAGGTTTCAAATTTCATAATTTTTCGAATCAATATGTGAGCGTGGCAAAAGAAAACGCGTTTGACCAGTTTCTGTTGAATTTAATCGACAGGAAATTGGCCATTTTTCAAACGGTCTCAGAATTCGACAAAACTAGTTTTGTTAGGACCGTATCGTCAATACAAAACTAGAAAATATTTTTCTGGAAATTTTCTAGTTAGTATGTGACCCCGGTAATTTGAAATGTACGTTTAAAATTCAATATAAGGATTTAAATGTAAATTTCAACGGAAACTGATTGTAACGATCAAACTAGCTTACGATAAATATCCCATTGTGTTCGAAATGGGGGTAAAACGCTATGGACGACATGCGGTGGGCCTTGTTTCGAGGTCGTATGTAAAAGTCAACCTTTTTACAAAAATTAAATAATTAAATAATAAAATAAAATAAAAAAAATATATACTCCCTCCTTTTCTTCTGCTTGCCCCCCCCCCCCCCCCGATTCAGTTATCAGAAAACGAAAAGAAAAAGAAAAAAAAACCCTAACTAATCGAGCCGCCCCCCTCAAGACATCGCCGCCGACAATCGAGCCGACGCCCCCTCCATCCAACCTCCTTCCAGTGTCGAAGCCGACGCAACCCTCGAACACCCCCCCAGTCGCATCGAATCGAAGAAGCACCCTCACCTTGAACCACGAGCCGCCGACGACGCCTCTTCTTCCCTCCTCCCCTGCGCATACCACGGTGAGTGATTAGGTAATTTCATTTTTATTTTTATTTTTTTTTGTTCTGCTAAAACTGATTTTTTTTAAAGAATTTTAAAACTGATTTGAGAAGAATTTTAAAACTGATTTGAAAAGAATTTTAAAACTGATTTGAAAAGAATTTTAAAACTGATTTAAAGAATTTTAAAACTGATTTTTATGAATTTTTAAAACTGATTTTTATTAATTTTTAAAACTGATTTTTATGAATTTTTAAAACTGATTTTTATGAATTTTTAAAACTGATTTTAAAGAATTTTAAAACTGATTTTTAAGAATTTTAAAACTGATTTGAAAAGAATTTTAAAAACTGATTTTTAAAAAGAAATAAAAACTGATTTTATTATAAGGTTTAAAATAGAAAAAAAAAGGTTTAAATTTTGAAATAGAAAAAGGTTTAATCTTTTAAAAGAAAAAGATTTGAACTTGCAAAAATAAAGATCATATTTTTAAAAAGAGAAAAGACGGAATTTTTGTTAAGTAGAAGAAGTAAGATATGATTCTTATATTTTTAAAGCAATAAGAATATAATTTTTACATCATAGGAATATTAAAAATATAATCTTTGTTTTTAAAATATGATCTTTATATATTGAATAACATAGTAAAAATTCGATTTTTACCTATGTAGAGAATACGGGAAACGAAAGCGACAAGAAGACGAAATAGGCGAAGATTTCCATAAAGGAAGAGTCGTGTTATTGGATAGCTATTGGTGAGAATTCCACATTCTTCCATTTCTTTTTATATATATATGTGTGGAAATAAAAGTGAATTGCTATATATAAATATTTATATATATATATATACGCCCCCTCGTCCACAAACCATGGACGATATTTATTGGTTGAAATTGTTGTGAAAATTGGTTGACGGCAAATTGTTGTTTGGGATTGTTTGTGGTTGGTATTGAATTGATTGAGGTTGAAAAATACCCGTTTGTGATTGGAAAATATTTGGTTGAAACCACATAGGATTAGTTTGTGGAAATGAAATAAATATAAACATGTCGCCCGCGTGCGAATTAGATGCATGATCCCCATTGTCAAAAACCGCGAGGTTTTAAGGTAGAGCGAGGAGCCGTAATAGGGACGGTGCCGGTTTAACTACCCTGCCGTTATGCTGCCGAAATTTTGAATAATCTTTGTGTGTTAGAATTATTTTCATATGTTGAAATTATTTGCATGCATAGAAATTAAAGCCATATATTGAAACTATATCCATGTGTGGAAATGTTCATGTGTTGAAAAGTGTTGTGTGAAAATAAAATTCATTTGTGAATGAATGAAGTGTATAAACAATAAAAATCACATTTTTATATATATATGAAGTATGAAAAATATTCGCCTTATATGAATAATTTCAATCATAAAAATCCCATCTTTCTAATATGAACAACATAAATAAATTGTCCATGTGTGGAAATACTCATTTGTTGAGAAATGTGTGTAGTGGAAAGGTTCATGTGTTGAATAAAAAGATTGAACGATAAAAATTACATTTTTATTGAAACTATGAAGTGTTGAAACCATACATTGGTTGAATAAATATTTTAAATGATAAAAATATCATTTTTATCATATGTGTGATATGCTAAAGATATGCAGACGTTGAAACAAATATTTGTGATAGAAATATTATTTTTAACATGCACAGGAACTAAATAAAATAGTCATGTGTTGAAATCTATTTTAGTTCGCCAAAATTATCATCTTTGAAATGTGAAGTGTTAAAAATAGCCACTGGTTCGAATAAACGTGCATGAGTTGAAATATACATTAACTAGCTAATGATATGATTTTAGCCTATGCATGCAATATTAGAATGAGTGGTGTTTTTAGACCAAAGCAAATCAAATATGAAGTTGAATAGAAAATGATAAATGTTAGAAATTGTATATATGTGCATGCATATCTATTGAACAGGTTAAAGCAAAAAGGGGCTAGAGAAGAGGAATAAAATTTTGTGCCCGACAAATATGTACACATTTACTGTTTTGTTTGGGTGATGATTTTATGAGCCTATTGGCTAGCCGCTTGGCTTTTTCTTTTTCTTTTTGAGATTAGAAGGACCGGGAACTCTATTTGCGATTTCCCGATGCCCCCGGTACAGGGGAGGTTATGGCGAAATTTTCCAAAATTTTAGGGTGTTAGAAAAATATTTGAAGTGAAAACGATATAGAAATTATTGAATGAACTATATTTATATAAATATATAAATATAAATATAATTAAAACGAAACGTGGCCGTGCAGTTCATATTTTGAAACCGTGATTTCAAACGACTAGTGCGGAAGATCCGACCATTGGATTTTCCCGAAACCTCAACCGTTGGGTTCGCCTTGGAAATATCTTTCCAACGGCACCAACTTTGTGAAGATCCGACGGTTGGATTGTCTGGAATGTTTAATTCAAAATTAGTGAAAAACAGCGCCAGAAACGATTATATTTATATATATATATATAAATATAATTAAATTAAATCGAATAACGACGCTGCAGTTCGTAAATTGAAATCGTAACTTCAAATGGTTAGTGTGGAAGATCCGACCGTCGGATTTTCCCAAAACTGGAACCGTTGGGTTCATTTTGAAAAGACCTTCCTGATGATGTAAAATTTGTGAAGATCCAACGGTTAGATTTTCCTATACGTGTAAAACAAAATTAATGGAAAGCAGCGCCAGTGCGTCGACACGACCTGAAACGTCGTTTATTTAAATATGGCCGTTTTAAATTAAATAAAATTGGTGATATATCGTTATTAAGTGCTATAGACGATATAGAGTGAAAATAAACCAATTTTGTTGTGTTTGCTTGATATGTGAATGTTGAATAGTTCAACCCTGTGATTAATTGGTTTGAAAAACTAAATATACGTGGGTTATTTGAAAAGGCCGAGTTTATCTCATTTCAAATAATCGATCGACGTTGAGAAGTCGAAGAGTCGAAGACGACTGAAGACCGACGATCTCCACGTTGGATGGGTGGGCGCTACTGATGCTCGTGATTGGAGTAGCTACCATGAAGGAATTGAAGTAGTAGCCGTCCAAACATAGTGTTGATTGTACGGATATGCGAGGAATTGGTGCCTCCGGTTTCGTTCAGACCCAGAACGGACTTGTAAATGGACTGTGTGTCTGACATTGGATTTTGTTCTGGGTTGATTGATCTCTGTTAAATATATATCTGTTTGGCGGCGGAGAATTTATTCTCTTGCTTAACGCCCTTCTCTGAGACGTACGAGCTTAGAGGTTATGTATTGACAGAAATCAGTCGCATGGAGTGGATTGCCTGTGTGGCACGCCTAAGTGGCATATGATCAAGGCTTCTGTTGCAAAGCAAAGTCTTGTGGTTGATGATCAAAGCATAGTCTGTGTGACGTAGCTTTGTGTATAACGTGAATTCGCGAGCCTCATACCCCGGTATGAGTCAAAAACGGGAGAAGGACCCAAGGAGTGCATGACGTTTCTTTCTAGCTATGGTGGTGTCAGTGACCTCCCAGCCCTGACATTTATATCTACTTTTCACCTGTGTGGTTGTTGGAATGCGAGGTGCCTCGATTATAGGTCTGTAATGACCGGGAAACGTGTGTTTAGGAATTGCCAATCCTCAAAAGTAAGAGAGGACCGGCCTTGGAGGATCCAGGGGATTGCTGTGTGCGGTCCCGAGGCATTTGCTAGAGTGTCTCGAACGGAGAGGAGCTTGGCCCTTGCCTCGACTCATGAAGAAATCCAATTTCCAATACGATATGTGCGGTTGTGATTGTATTACTAGTATGGCGACATAGTGGTATGGGTCATTTATGCCGCCTATGATTGATATTTATGATTGAAATCGCTTTTGAAACATATATGCACTAGTAATAATATCAAGCACTTTTGTTTTATTCGTATGAAGCATCTTTGGCCATTATAAGGTAAAAACTCTATCCTCCGGCTTGCGTTGCATTGTGTGATGGGACCTGAGTCTTATAATGGCTTCATTTTAGAAAAAGCATTGCGTTGATTTAATCATTTACTTTATTTCATGCACGAGCACTCATTGGAGTAAACCCGTTCCGCGAAAGTGGTGTGGTCCTTTGATTTGCGTTATTATTGTTGTTAATAAGTTGAATAGATTTCTCATACCAGTCCCATAACTGACTCGTAGTTTGTTTCACCTTGCAAACTCGGGTGCCCTCATTTTCACACGGGCAGCCTAGTTACAGGTTTCTGACGCACCTTTTGGCTCATGGCGAGGCTTGACTACACCGTGCTGACTTGGATTTTCTCCGCCATTATTGTATCTATATTATGATTCCGCCACAGGCGATGTAGACTGATATTCCTTTTGTGTACTCTTTATGTATGATTCCGCCTCAGGCGATGGTGACTGATTATGTATCATTATGCACTAAGTTGTATCCTGTACTGTGCTTCTCTGATGTGATGTTATCTATATGATTCCGCTGTCATATGTGTGTAAATTATTCTAATTTCTGTTTATGCTATTATCTGTGATATGCTAATGATGATTAATGTGTTATATTCCAATGATTATCCTTAACACCGTGCCATGGGGTTTTGGGATCGTCACAGCTGGTATCAGAGCTTTGGCTAACCTTAGTTCTGGAGTCTAACACATTAAACACTTCGTCAAGATAGAATCAGTAGTATTCTAAGGCGAGTCGCTCATTAGAGATGGGACTAGTAAAGTCCTAGAATGAGCTGAGCAGAATAGCAAAAACAATTGATCAGTCCATCGTTATCTTTCCGTAGGAATTTCTGCTTAACTATGCAATAGACTATTATTTCTGTTAACTGACTTTTTCGTTACTTATACAGAATTTGACAAATGGCTACCAGAGGAGCCGCTGCTAGAGGAGGCCGTGCCGGCCGAGGCCGAGGAAGGGGAGAAATCCCAGCTCAAGAAGGACCTTTGATACAACCTCCGGCTGCTCAATACTTCGAGCTCGACCGTGTAGCTAAGAGATATAAGAACTTAGGAGGCAAGACCTTCTCGAAGACTGGCACCGTAATAGAGGCCCTTGCATGGCTCAAAATATGCGAGAAAATTCTTGAAGGCCTAAGGCTAGGAAGCGAAGACAAACCTACTATGGGCGCCTGGATTATGCAGGAACAAGCCGAATTATGGTGGGAATCTCTTACCGTCGGGAATAGAGAAGCCGAAAGAACATGGGATGGATTCAAAGAACTCTTCAAGGAGAAATATGTCCCAGAACAAGCTCTAGAAAGAATGCACGATGACTTCGCCAATCTCCAGCAAGGGGATCTTTCCGTGCAAGATTATCTGAACAAATTCACAATGTTGTCGTCCTATGCTCCAGAACTTGTTGCTACCGCGAAATCCAAAAATAAGAGATTTATCTTTGGACTAAGACGTCAATATCATGATTGTAATGTCCCGCATTTTTACCGGTTCGTAATTGAATATTTAAATCAGTTAAAATATTTAATTCTTAATATAAATGGGTTTATATATTATTTAAAACGAAGTTGAACGTATAAAAATATATATTCAACATAATCGAGCTCATAACGACGTTGCAGTTCGTAATTTAACGTTTTGAACTTCAACTGAGTGTACAGAAACCAGTTTAAATCGGATTTCTGCAAAACAAGAAACATTGGAATCTGTTGAACTGTATCTTTCTGACAGAAGTGAAATATTGAGATTTCGTCGTATAGATTGCAAGATATGTCAAAATCAAATATTCAGAAAGTCGCTATGAAATCGTATATCGACCATAACGGTTTATTTGAAATAACTTATTATCGGTTTCGAATTTAGACAAGGTTCTTTTGAGACATATCGATAATTTAATTTTCAGAATTTTACTGTGATTTTTAATTAATTAAATATGCAACTTTTTATTTGGAGTATTTTGCACCCTGTATCAGTATTTTGGGGTTTCACAATATAAGTTAAACTACCGATATTATTATATTTTTGGGATCGTGACACCTCGCTGGACACGACTGTATTTTTATTTCTGTCCATAGTAGTTGGGAAATAAATAAAACCCTTTGTAACCGGTACCACTTTAATGTTAAATGTACCTATATAAGTAAATAAATATTTAAAATAATAATAATATTATTATATATAAAAATGACTCCTTTCATGCTAAGTATACGTACCAAGAGTTCATGCGGAGATAACAAAGAGGACAAAGAAGAATAAGAGTTCACGCAATACTTAAATAGACCATTAGACTTACGTTTCAACAGCTAGTTGGAAGTATAAAAGTTGGACATAGACAAAGGCTGGCACGTCCTATATATTTACATGTTGGAAAGATGAGCCAAATCTTTTGTTAAATACATACATGCTTGTATCACGTCAGTGTTGAGAGCAACCATCATAAAAACCAAAACGGACGTTGAAATGAAAACCATCGAAATCTAATATGTTACCCTAAAACTAATACACCAGTCAACACCTACCTTTAGAAAACTTGCCGACAAAGTAACAGCTTGCCTACCCAACTGTCAACCTATGTATTTTCAAATCAGAAGACGTGAAAAGGAGACCGACAATACTTGCCTAACCCCCTAGTCGCCACCCTATCATGTACTGAAGGAAGAGATGTCGATATTATCTTTTCTCTCCTTCTTGTATATATACACGAGAGCCCACTCGCGTCTCAATCCATTTTTCCAGAACAAGATAGCTGAACCCGAAGTTTTCCGATTAATTCAAAAATTAATATAAAATCAAATAAGCAATGAAAAATGGAAATCTCAGCTTCACTGAGTTCATTTGACGAAGAGCTTCTCGTTACTATCTCAAATGATGGGTGCGGTTTCCCCTCAAGCCAGTAAAGTGCGATGATGTCTGGCAGGAGGGTACTAGCGTGAGCGAGCATAAGGGAAAAAGGAATGGGCCGAGGGGAGGATGGACGTTTTAAAGTGGAGAGTTGAGTTGGGTTCTGGAACCCATTCGAAAATGCAGGAGTTCAAAGAAAAAGAAACACTGAAGCATCAACATAGGTGCATGACGTTGGGACTTGGGAGCAAAGTGGCGCAGAAAAAAATATAGGGGATGAAATATTATGGGAAGTAAGGGTGCTGTTGAAGGGTGGTAAGATGAGGGGAGCATGGGTGGTTAACGGTTGAACTGTGTTGAGTTAAGGGGCACGTTTAAGAGGGTACGTACGGTGACGGGTTCATTAGCAGGTCGCGGGTTTTCATTTCAAAGCAGAAATGAAGAACGCAGTCGGAGTAGAAATGAAAGGAACATGAAACTGGAAGAGGTTTGGATGTTCTAAAGCAAAGTAGCAGCGTGAAGCGTTCGTGTCTTGAGCGAGCCGGCAGATGTTTCAACGTGAACGTTGGAAGAATTGAACGCCTTAATGGATCAACTAAACGCAAATCGTTATTTAACGGTTAACGCGCCAAGGTGAGTAAATTCACTAACTCTATTTTATTTAAATATTTTAATTATATTTTAAATGATGGTTGAATGCTGTGTGATGGTTGTTTAGGCAGATTATGGTTAAATTGGTTGAAATATTATATGTCGTTGCATATGTACCCATCACCGGTTGGATATTGATTCCATTAGTATGGAATCAGTGATAATTATTTGACTAACATTTGTGGATGCGGAAACCGGTAGGAGGAATTCAACCGGATTCTTCAATATTTATATGTACTGTTTATGCACTGCTTGAACTGTGTTGAATGGAAGTTCAACGTTATGTTGATTTAGTAAATAAACGATATTGATTTAGAAAGTGGCAACAGTCGACCATAAACACATCGTTTTGTTAAGAAATTGGTTGACCGTCAAGCAAATCAACGAAGTTCAATTATAAATAATTATATCTTTATAATTAAAGCAAAATTATAAATTATAATAGAAGTTCTATTATAAACTGGTATTTTTAATACCGTGAGTTAGATATAAATTGATTCGAGTTTAAATAGGAAGAATCGATTATTTATTATTTCTAAATAACAGAAATTGAATCTTGATTAAACAAGGAGGCGATAACTTGTTTTAAGTATATCAAAAACAAGTAGTCGATTTTAAAGATGCTTATGAAATAAAGTAAAATTCTATGTTTGGCTTATGATCGTATTTGAAATAAGGGTAGTAAAACGAGTCTAGATTCCTATTGCGAAATGATATTTTAATAAAAGTGAATAGTGGTCAGAAAGTAAACATTTTGTAAGTAGATATTTCTATTTGTGTTAAACTAAATTGATCTGATTAACGAGAAGTTTAGAAATGGAGTTTTGAAATGTTTTTTCCAACATTAATAATGTGTATTTTCTAAAAGTACAGAAAATAAGAAAGGTAAGGAAGATGGAAATGTTCTAGATATTAAATAAATGTATATCTTCTAGAATGTGGGTGAACAAATGCTATAATATTTGGAAATGGGTTTTTCAAAGAAGTATGAGGTTAAACAGTTTTGGAAATATCTAGAAAAATATGAATAATGAAATATTAGAAAGTGCCGAGATTGTGAAATGGTTTGATGGATGTTTATTTTCCCTTTGATAGTCAAAACACCGACTAACAAAGATTTTTGTAACGAAAAGAGATATAAAGATTTTTGTAACAAAAAGAGATATCAAGATTTTTGTAATGAAAAGAGATGTCAAGAATTTGTAACGGAAAGAGGTGTTGAGATTAATTATAAAGTGGAATATAGTAGCATATTGCAAGTCTCAGAACTATAGCAGTAAAGTAACGCTGTTGACTAGGCTTAAGCGTGACTGTTATGTCAAGATTAGTTATAAAGGGATATAGCAGCGTATAGCTAGCTTGAATTGTAACGATAAATGAAACGCTGTTAACCAAACTTAAGCGTGATGTTTATATACAGTAGCACTTCCTAGGGAAGGAAAACATCTTGTTTTGAAATTCACTTATTCAAAAGTAATAAGTAATGACGTTTGTCCAAAGAAATATAAGAACGAATGTTAAATAAAAAGTGCCTGTGATTTGTGTGATATTGGTTGTACATTGAATGGATGTTGTTTTTACTTCGATAGTTAAACAACCGACTATCGAAGTGTTTTGACCATCGTTGTCGATACGGAGAGACCGGTTGGATTTAATATCCGAGAACCACTCCGTATAGGCATAGGCGTTGCGAATTAGATTATGTTGAAGATAATCGAAGACGGAGTGAAATTCAAGAACTGTTATGTTTGTTCAGTCCCAGGACAAACTTGTATGGATGAATGTCTAACATCGTATTCTTAGAAGATCACCTAAGACGATCTTTTCAAGATGTTACGTCTGGTGGCGGGGAAATTCGTTTCTCTTGGCTTTTATACCCGTAATATTTTGGGAAGATCAACTAGTGATTTGATGGGTTTGACGATGTGGCATTCAAAGTGTATGGTGGCCAGATGTTCTAAAAGGTAGGCGTAGCCTCAAGCTTCACAACCGGGAAATGACAAAAATCGGGCAGGCAGCATGGCTATGTGGGTCGCTCCCATTAGGATGTATAATCACCTATCTAGAGAAATTCCTTTTGTTTCTAAATCTATCGATTCTGCCCATTCGGGAACGGTGGTTTGAGCCCAACCATTGGTGATATACATTCGATACACTCAAGCGAAGTGAGTGGTCGGTCATGTGTGGGCCGGGTTACAAGACGTTCTTGTTGAACCCAGGTGTATTTGCCTCTAGAGATACATCATCGGAAGGTGGTCCCATACCTTGTCATAGTTGGAATCCAATCTCCAATAAGCGCCCTGCGGTTTTTGATTTTATACTATGTATGTAGAGCGTGAGATGCAAGCGTTCTGCTATTTGGTTATTTACTTGATTAGACATTATTATAATATCACTGGATTTTGATATCAATAATGATTTGGGTTATAGTAAGGTAAAAGCCGTCCGTGTTTATGTGTGGACCGGTCTTACTATTATATTTTCTTTCAAAGGATTTTTGAAGTTAAACCATATGGTTGGAATTTACTCACACCAGTCCCATAACTGACCCAGAGTTTATTTTGTTTGTTTTTCCTAAACTCTTGGGTGCCCAAATTTGTACGGGCAGTCAAGTGTTTCAGGCTTTACAGATACACTTGGAGGAGCTTGAAGCAGGAGGCTTCACCGTCAGTTATATAGAGTTATTTCCGCTGTATCAAATGTTATGTTGTACTCTGATGATGGTAAGTATATATGTACAAACCAGATTTGTATTCCAAAGTTATGTTATATAATATATTTTATTCGTTCCGCTGTGAGATTCGTGTTTACTCTGATTCTGCTCAGTTGTGTTCTTCTTCTTCTTCTATTCTATTAGTTCTATCTTATCTTTCTCATCTTCTTATTTCTTTCTATTAATGATCCGGTATTTTCGATGACTGAACAGTCGACGCTGGGTTTTGTGTCGATTTTCGGAGTCGGAAATCCCGTGGTCGTTACAGTGGTATCAGAGCTGAAGGTTAAGTGATTACCTTGGCTCTGTGGCGTGACTCAATAGAGATGGAGTTAGTAATACTCTAGATTGAGTTTGAGTGTATATATATGAGCGCGTATTTATAGATTTATATAAAAACTGTTTTATATTGTGTTGATTGATCTGATGAGTGGTATATAAATTCCAGATCGACGCGTTTAGCTGACGAGGTCGATAGGGATTTATAAACGCTTGGATAGAGAATTTCGACATAGTATTGTTTTGAAAGAGGGTAAATGAAATAATTTTACTCGAAATATATTTTGATACAAAGAGAAGCATATATCTTGAGATTATAGTATATTAGATGTATTGATCATTATTATGATCAGATAAAGATATATAAGTTAGTTGGTTATATAAATAACCAATCGGAATATTATATGAATATAATATATAAATCAGATAAATTGAATCTGATGATAAACCAGAAATGGAGTTAAAACCCTAGAAATTTGAGAAGTCATCGTAAATGGATTTGAATTAAACATATGAGGATTTTAAAATCCTGGGAGATTTGAAACTATTTTCCAAGTGTTGTGAAAGGTATTTTGAAGAAAAATTCAAAATGAAAGTGTTTTAAAATGAATTTTGAAGAGTAATATAGTATTGAACTCACTTTGATCACTGGGAAATAAATTCTGATGATGACGGCCGCATTATCAGTGTTCATTTTCGAGTTTCTAAGTGACGGATTACTACCAAAGATTTTGTTTTGAAATAATTTGTTCGGAAATTCAAATGTTTTGAATTGCTATGATATGAATATATATGTATATGATTTCAAACTGATTTGACATGAAAACCCCCAGGAATTTGAATTCTGAAATTTAAAAATTTCATATGAAGTAAATAAATAAAGAATTTAAATAAGTCAAACAAAATGTAAATTGAATTAAAGGCAAGTAAGGGGAAAACGTACTAGAATAAGGATTTGACTTGGCAAAATAGTTGAGTTGTGAATTGAGATTAGGAATGGAACCGAACTTGGTATGGAAATTTGATTATTTGGAATTGGAATTGAACTGGAGTTTGAAAAAGAAATTTGAGTTGGGATGTAAGAGAATTATTGATTGAGAATAAACTGACTGGAGATCAGTTGGAGATGCATTTGGGTATGCTGAATGGATTGCAAATGGAAACGAGAAAGTTGGATGCCCGATAAAGGGAGAAGGCCAGAGTGGCATGTGGTAATAGCACCAAATGAACCGTGCAGCAGAGAGGCTGACGAAATTCTCCGAAAATTAAAATGTTAGAAAATTTTCAGAATTTTGAAAATTTTCGTTACAAAGAAGTGAATTAATATTTTGATCAGTTCAGTTGAAACTGAAATTATGAAGTAAACCAAAAAGATTTTTAACATGTTTACAACAGAAATTGTAGCATTTTTCCTACCTTAGCAATTTCGAGGACGAAATTATTTTAAGGGGGAAGGAATGTAATGTCCCGCATTTTTACCGGTTCGTAATTGAATATTTAAATCAGTTTAAATATTGAATTCGTAATATAAATGGGTTTATATATTAATTAAAACGAAGTTGAACGTATAAAAATATATATTCAATATAATCGAGCTCATAACGACGTTGCAGTTCGTAATTTAACGTTTTGAACTTCAACTGAGTGTACAGAAACCAGTTTAAATCGGATTTCTGCAAAACAAGAAACATTGGAATCTGTTGAACTGTATCTTTCTGACAGAAGTGAAATATTGAGATTTCGTCGTATAGATTGCAAGATATGTCAAAATCAAATATTCAGAAAGTCGCTATGAAATCGTATATCGACCATAACGGTTTATTTGAAATAACTTCTTATCGGTTTCGAATTTAGACAAGGTTCTTTTGAGACATATCGATAATTTAATTTTCAGAATTTTACTGTGATTTTTAATTAATTAAATATGCAACTTTTTATTTGGAGTATTTTGCACCCTGTATCAGTATTTTGGGGTTTCACAATATAAGTTAAACTACCGATATTATTATATTTTTGGGATCGTGACACCTCGCTGGACACGACTGTATTTTTATTTCTGTCCATAGCAGTTGGGAAATAAATAAAACCCTTTGTAACCGGTACCACTTTAATGTTAAATGTACCTATATAAGTAAATAAATATTTAAAATAATAATAATATTATTATATATAAAAATGACTCCTTTCATGCTAAGTATATGTACCAAGAGTTCATGCGGAGATAACAAAGAGGACAAAGAAGCATAAGAGTGCACGCAATACTTAAATAGACCATCAGACTTACGTTTCAACAGCTAGTTGGAAGTATAAAAGTTGGACGTAGACAAAGACTGGCACGTCCTATATATTTATATGTTGGAAAGATGAGCCAAATCTTTTGTTAAATACATACATGCTTGTATCACGTCAGTGTTGAGAGCAACCATCACAAAAACCAAAACGGACGTTGAAATGAAAACCATCGAAATCTAATATGTTACCCTAAAACTAATACACCAGTCAACACCTACCTTTAGAAAACTTGCCGACAAAGTAACAGCTTGCCTACCCAACTGTCAACCTATGTATTTTCAAATCAGAAGACGTGAAAAGGAGACCGACAATACTTGCCTAACCCCCTAGTCGCCACCCTATCATGTACTGAAGGAAGAGATGTCGATATTATCTTTTCTCTCCTTCTTGTATATATACACGAGAGCCCACTGGCGTCTCAATCCATTTTTCCAGAACAAGATAGCTGAACCCGAAGTTTTCCGATTAATTCAAAAATTAATATAAAATCAAATAAGCAATGAAAAATGGAAATCTCAGCTTCACTGAGTTCATTTGACGAAGAGCTTCTCGTTACTATCTCAAATGATGGGTGCGGTTTCCCCTCAAGCCAGTAAAGTGCGATGATGTCTGGCAGGAGGGTACTAGCGTGAGCGAGCATAAGGGAAAAAGGAATGGGCCGAGGGGAGGATGGACGTTTTAAAGTGGAGAGTTGAGTTGGGTTCTGGAACCCATTCGAAAATGCAGGAGTTCAAAGAAAAAGAAACACTGAAGCATCAACATAGGTGCATGACGTTGGGACTTGGGAGCAAAGTGGCGCAGAAAAAAATATAGGGGATGAAATATTATGGGAAGTAAGGGTGCTGTTGAAGGGTGGTAAGATGAGGGGAGCATGGGTGGTTAACGGTTGAACTGTGTTGAGTTAAGGGGCGCGTTTAAGAGGGTACGTACGGTGACGGGTTCATTAGCAGGTCGCGGGTTTTCATTTCAAAGCAGAAATGAAGAACGCAGTCAGAGTAGAAATGAAAGGAACATGAAACTGGAAGAGGTTTGGATGTTCTAAAGCAAAGTAGCAGCGTGAAGCGTTCGTGTCTTGAGCGAGCCGGCAGATGTTTCAACGTGAACGTTGGCAGAATTGAACGCCTTAATGGATCAACTAAACGCAAATCGTTATTTAACGGTTAACGCGCCAAGGTGAGTAAATTCACTAACTCTATTTTATTTAAATATTTTAATTATATTTTAAATAATGGTTGAATGCTGTGTGATGGTTGTTTAGGCAGATTATGGTTAAATTGGTTGAAATATTATATGTCGTTGCATATGTACCCATCACCGGTTGGATATTGATTCCATTAGTATGGAATCAGTGATAATTATTTGACTAACATTTGTGGATGCGGAAACCGGTAGGAGGAATTCAACCGGATTCTTCAATATTTATATGTACTGTTTATGCACTGCTTGAACTGTGTTGAATGGAAGTTCAACGTTATGTTGATTTAGTAAATAAACGATATTGATTTAGAAAGTGGCAACAGTCGACCATAAACACATCGTTTTGTTAAGAAATTGGTTGACCGTCAAGCAAATCAACGAAGTTCAATTATAAATAATTATATCTTTATAATTAAAGAAAAATTATAAATTATAATAGAAGTTCTATTATAAACTGGTATTTTTAATACCGTGAGTTAGATATAAATTGATTCGAGTTTAAATAGGAAGAATCGATTATTTATTATTTCTAAATAACAGAAATTGAATCTTGATTAAACAAGGAGGCGATAACTTGTTTTAAGTATATCAAAAACAAGTAGTCGATTTTAAAGATGCTTATGAAATAAAGTAAAATTCTATGTTTGGAGTATGATCGTATTTGAAATAAGGGTAGTAAAACGAGTCTAGATTCCAATTGCGAAATGATATTTTAATAAAAGTGAATAGTGGTCAGAAAGTAAACATTTTGTAAGTAGATATTTCTATTTGTGTTAAACTAAATTGATCTGATTAACGAGAAGTTTAGAAATGGAGTTTTGAAATGTTTTTTCCAACAATAATAATGTGTATTTTCTAAAAGTACAGAAAATAAGAAAGGTAAGGAAGATGGAAATGTTCTAGATATTAAATAAATGTATATCTTCTAGAATGTGGGTGAACAAATGCTATAATATTTGGAAATGGGTTTTTCAAAGAAGTATGAGGTTAAACAGTTTTGGAAATATCTAGAAAAATATGAATAATGAAATATTAGAAAGTGCCGAGATTGTAAAATGGTTTGATGGATGTTTATTTTCCCTTTGATAGTCAAAACACCGACTATCAAAGATTTTTGTAACGAAAAGAGATATAAAGATTTTTGTAACGAAAAGAGATATCAAGATTTTTGTAATGAAAAGAGATGTCAAGAATTTGTAACGGAAAGAGGTGTTGAGATTAATTATAAAGTGGAATATAGTAGCATATTGCAAGTCTCAGAACTATAGCAGTAAAGTAACGCTGTTGACTAGGCTTAAGCGTGACTGTTATGTCAAGATTAGTTATAAAGGGATATAGCAGCGTATAGCTAGCTTGAATTGTAACGATAAATGAAACGCTGTTAACCAAACTTAAGCGTGATGTTTATATACAGTAGCACTTCCTGGGGAAGGAAAACAGCTTGTTTTGAAATTCACTTATTCAAAAGTAATAAGTAATGACGTTTGTCCAAAGAAATATAAGAACGAATGTTAAATAAAAAGTGCCTGTGATTTGTGTGATATTGGTTGTACATTGAATGGATGTTGTTTTTACTTCGATAGTTAAACAACCGACTATCGAAGTGTTTTGACCATCGTTGTCGATACGGAGAGACCGGTTGGATTTAATATCCGAGAACCACTCCGTATAGGCATAGGCGTTGCGAATTAGATTATGTTGAAGATAATCGAAGACGGAGTGAAATTCAAGAACTGTTATGTTTGTTCAGTCCCAGGACAAACTTGTATGGATGAATGTCTGACATCGTATTCTTAGAAGATCACCTAAGACGATCTTTTCAAGATGTTACGTCTGGTGGCGGAGAAATTCGTTTCTCTTGGCTTTTATACCCGTAATATTTTGGGAAGATCAACTAGTGATTTGACGGGTTTGACGATGTGGCATTCAAAGTGTATGGTGGCCAGATGTTCTAAAAGGTAGGCATAGCCTCAAGCTTCACAACCGGGAAATGACAAAAATCGGGCAGGCAGCATGGCTATGTGGGTCGCTCCCATTAGGGTGTATAATCACCTATCTAGAGAAATTCCTTTTGTTTCTAAATCTATCGATTCTGCCCATTCGGGAACGGTGGTTTGAGCCCAACCGTTGGTGATATACATTCGATACACTCAAGCGAAATGAGTGGTCGGTCATGTGTGGGCCGGGTTACAAGACGTTCTTGTTGAACCCAGGTGTATTTGCCTCTAGAGATACATCATCGGAAGGTAGTCCCATACCTTGTCATAGTTGGAATCCAATCTCCAATAAGCGCCCTGCGGTTTTTGATTTTATACTATGTATGTAGAGCGTGAGATGCAAGCGTTCTGCTATTTGGTAATTTACTTGAATAGACATTATTATAATATCACTGGATTTTGATATCAATAATGATTTGGGTTATAGTAAGGTAAAAGCCGTCCGTGTTTATGTGTGGACCGGTCTTACTATTATCTTTTCTTTCAAAGGATTTTTGAAGTTAAACCATATGGTTGGAATTTACTCACACCAGTCCCATGACTGACCCAGAGTTTATTTTTTTTGTTTTTCCTAAACTCTTGGGTGCCCAAATTTGTACGGGCAGTCAAGTGTTTCAGGCTTTACAGATACACTTGGAGGAGCTTGAAGCAGGAGGCTTCACCGTCAGTTATATAGAGTTATTTCCGCTGTATCAAATGTTATGTTGTACTCTAATGATGGTAAGTATATATGTACAAACCAGATTTGTATTCCAAAGTTATGTTATATAATATATTTTATTCGTTCCGCTGTGAGATTCGTGTTTACTCTGATTCTGCTCAGTTGTGTTCTTCTTCTTCTATTCTATTAGTTCTATTTTATCTTTCTCATCTTTCTCATCTTCTTATTTCTTTCTATTAATGATCCGGTATTTTCGATGACTGAACAGTCGACGCTGGGTTTTGTGTCGATTTTCGGAGTCGGAAATCCCGTGGTCGTTACAATGATAGAGCCATGGCCCATGTCAAGCTGGATTTCAACAAGCTAGTGGAGATGACATGCAACTATGAAGACCTTGACCAAAGACATCTGGATCAGGATCGCGCTAGAAGTCAAGCAGGAAACAAGCGCAAGCCTACTGTAAATCAAGGCGAGTCAAGCCAAGCAGCATCTTCAAAGCCTCAGACTGGCAAGCCTCCAAGAGGAAATTGCTTTAACTGTGGTAAGCCGGGGCACTACTCAAACGTCTGCACAGCTCCAAAGAGACAGAAAACAAATTCTCAAGGCTCGAGCCAAGGCTCTCAGAACCCTCGCTCGTGCTTCAATTGTCGCAAGACCGACCATCTGGTCAAAGACTGTCCTTTGCTGAAGAAAGCTACTATAGCTCATGTCTATGACGGGTCTAGCCCGCCAGCTGCTTCCGACGGAGCAGGTAAACCCGATGTTTTGGGAGGTACCCTTACAATTAAGAATATTCCTGTTTCTGTATTATTTGACACAGGTGCATTGCGTAGTTTTATTGCTAAAAACACAGTGCACAAACTAAAGTTAAAACAGCGAAAGCTTAAAGAATCGGTTGAAGTTCATAACACGATAGGGGGTCCTGTTACTCTCGGTTTATATTGTAGAGTGCCTATCTCCTATTCTTTCTATAAATTTCCTTTTGATTTAATCGTTATGGATTTTCCCGAATTCGATATTATTCTCGGGCTGGATTGGTTAACGAAATTTGAAGCTGAAGTGGAGTGTGCGGAAAGAATTGTTAAAATCCGAACGGAGCTTGGACATATATATATTCCCTGTCATGGTTCGAATCCGAATAGAGAAGAATTTTGGTCAGCATTAGAACTTATCCCCACTTCTATAGAAAAGATTCCGATTGTTAGCAACTATGCGGATGTGTTTGAAGAAGTTGAGAACTTACCTCCGCAAAGAGAAATAGAATTTCGAATCGATCTAATTCCTAATGCCAGACCCGTGGTACATCCAATTCGTAGAATGACTCCGAAAGAAAAAGAAGAATTAGGCGATCAAACTCGTCAACTGTTGTGGAAAGGTCTAATCAGACCGAGTTTTTCTAATTGGGGTGCAGCTGTCGTGTTTGTCCCAAAGTCAGACGGTACTCTTAGATTATGTGTTGATTACCGAGACCTCAACAAACAGACGCTTAAGAACAAATATCCATTACCCCGCATTGATGATTTGCTAGACCAATTGAATGGGGCGAAAGTATTTTCCCGAATGGACCTAGCTACAGGTTTTCATCAATTGAGAATAACAGAAGAGTGTTCCTTTGACCGCTTTCAGAGGCCCAGACATATTTTATGAATGGTTAGTAATGCCGTTTGGCCTTTGCAATGCTCCAGCATACTTTGTCGATCTAATGAATAGAGTGTTCAGGGGAGTTCTGAATAAATTTGTCCTCGTATTCATCGATGATATTTTAATCTACTCCAAATCAAAACCCGAGCATGAAAAACACTTAGAACAAGTATTGGAGATTCTAAGGAAGAACGTCTTCAAAGCCAAATTCTCTAAATGTGTCTTCTGGCAAGAAGAAGTTAAATTTCTTGGCCATGTCGTGTCAGGGAAAGGAATTTCTGTTGACCCAAGCAACATAACAGCGATTCAAGACTGGAAACAATCCACTACTCCCATAGAAGTTAGAAGTTTTATGGGATTGGCTAGTTATTATCGAAAGTTCGTTAAGGATTTTTCGAAGATATCCGGTCCGTTAACGAAGCTCACAAAGAAACATGAGAAGTTTAAGTGGACTTCCGACTGTGAAGAAGCTTTCCAGGAATTGAAATCGAAGCTGACCACCGCTCCAGTGTTAACTATTATTGATGGCAATCAAGATTTAACGGTTTGGACAAATGCTTATATTAGAGGTCTTGGTGCAGTGTTAATGCAGAGAGGCCAAGTAGTCGCTTATGCAAGCCGCCAATTGAAACCGCATGAGAAGAATTATGTGACTCATGATCTTGAGTTGCTAGCCATCGTATTTGCCTTGAAAATCTGGAGGCATTACTTATTGGGCGAGAAGTTTATACTGTACACAGATCATCAATCATTGAAGTATTTATACACCCAGAAAGATCTGAATCTGAGACAACAGCGTTGGCTAGAATTTCTTGCGGCGTATGACCTAGATATCTTGTATATGCCGGGAAAAGCTAACTTAGTAGCGGATGCGCTTAGTAGAAAAACCACAATTGTTGCCCATCTTATAATTACACCTGGATTGATTGATAGGATATCTGTTCTTCAGAAAAGTGACAATTTTGCGAAAGAGATGGTAAAAAGGATTCAAAGGGGCGAAGGCTCTAGTTTCCAAGTGGATACAGAAGGAGTTTTGAGGCTGAATGGAAGAATATGTGTTCCCGACATTCCCGAGCTTAAAAGAGAAGTACTAGATGAATGCCATAAATCCAAATTTTGCATCCACCCTGGGGTGAGTAAAATGTACAACGATATCAAACGCACTTTCTGGTGGAAGGCAATGAAAAGAGATATTTCTTTGTATGTTAGCAGATGCCCTACTTGTCAATTGGTCAAGAGTGACCAACAGAAGCTAGCTGGACTGTTGCAACCGTTGGAAGTCCCAGGTTGGAAATGGGAACAGATTTCCATGGATTTCATAGATGGTTTGCCGCGAACCAAGAAAAGTAATGACAGTATTTGGGTAATCGTAGATCGCTTCACGAAGACTGCCCATTTTATACCTGTCAGGTCCAATCGAACTGCCCAAAGTCTAGCACATATGTATTTCAAAGAAATTGTTAAGCTGCATGGAATTCCCATCAGCATAGTCAGTGATAGAGATCCCCTATTTACTAGCAAATTCTGGGAGGCTTTCCAGACTGAATTGGGGACAAAATTGAATATGAGCACCGCTTATCACCCCCAAACAGATGGCCAAACTGAGCGGGTGAATAGAATTCTAGAAGATTTATTGCGGGCTTGTATAATCGATTTTGGTGGGTCATGGGAAGATCATTTGCATTTGGCAGAATTCTCATATAACAATAGCTATCAAGCAAGTTTGAGGATGTCACCATTTGAGGCATTATATGGCAGACCCTGCAGATCTCCTGCATGTTGGGTAGAACCTGGCAACAGACTTGTACTAGGGCCCGATATGATTAGGGAAGCATCTGATAAAGTGGACTTCATCAAGAAGCGATTGAAAACCGCCCAAAGCCGACAGAAAAGTTATGCAGACTCTAGAAGGAGAGATTTGACATTTGCTGTTGGTGATCATGTTTATTTAAAGGTTTCTCCGATGAGAGGGGTAATCAGATTTGGTAAGACTGGGAAGTTGGCACCGAGATTTATTGGTCCCTTTCCTATACTTGAGCGAATTGGAACTCTTGCTTATAGGGTTCAATTGCCAGATTGGTTGCCTGGAGTGCACAATGTATTTCATGTATCTCAACTTAGGAGACATGTGCATGATCCGGATCTTGTTGTAGAAGAAGCAGCGCAACAGGATGTGGAGATAACTCCAGAATTAGCACTCAGAAGAGAGCCATTAAAAATTGTTGGCAAAGAAACTAGAGAACTCAGAAGCAAAAAGGTTCATTTAGTTAAAGTGCAGTGGAGCAGTGATCCTAGAGACTGTACTTGGGAAACTAAGGAAAGCATTAAGCAAGCTTACCCCAAATGCAGAGTGGATATCTCTGACTAACTCCGGTGCAAGGTACCTTTACCATACTTTGCATTTACATTTTATTTCCTACTTTATTGTTGTTTCCTTTTCGAGGACGAAAAGTTTTAAGTAGGGGAGATTGTAATAACCCGGAAAATACGAGCCAATTTAAAATTTTTAAATTGATTATTTCAAAGCAATTTGAACCATTGAAATAGAATATTTCAATAAATTAGTGAATTAGAAATAGTAAGTCAGTTTGAAAATTTGAATTCGAACTTTGACCGACTGTGCAGGGTGGAAAATATAACGGATTTTAGTGAGACCAAATTATTTAAATCTGTTAGTCAATACCTTTCTAACGAATCTGGAAAATCGAAGTTTCATAACGAGAATCAAAAGTTGTGGCCGAATGAATTTTCAGAAGAGTCGGTATATAGAATATATAGGTCTGGAAAATTGATATTTTGCAAACGGCCTCGGAATTCGACGAAACCACTTTTGTCGGGTCCGGGATGTCAAACTATTGCTAGGTTTCAAATTTCATAATTTTTCGAATCAATATGTGAGCGTGGCAAAAGAAAACGCGTTTGACCAGTTTCTGTTGAATTTAATCGACAGGAAATTGGCCATTTTTCAAACGGTCTCAGAATTCGACGAAACTAGTTTTGTTAGGACCGTATCGTCAATACGAAACTAGAAAATATTTTTCTGGATTTTTTCTAGTTAGTATGTGACCCCGGTAATTTGAAATGTACGTTTAAAATTCAATATAAGGATTTAAATGTAAATTTCAACGAAAACTGATTGTAACGATCAAACCAGCTTACGATACATATCCCATTGTGTTCGGAATGGGGGTAAAACGCTATGGACGACAGGCGGTGGGCCTCGTTTCGAGGTCGTATGTAAAAGTCAACCTTTTTACAAAAATTAAATAATTAAATAATAATAAAATATATATATATATATATATATATACTCCCTCCTTTTCTTCTGCTTGGCCCCCCTCCCCCCGATTCAGTTATCAGAAAACGAAAAGAAAAAGAAAAAAAAACCCTAACTAATCGAGCCGCCCCCCTCAAGACATCGCCGCCGACAATCGAGCCGACGCCCCCTCCGTCCAACCTCCTTCCAGTGTCGAAGCCAACGCAACCCTCGAACACCCCCCCCCCAGTCGCATCGAATCGAAGAAGCACCCTCACCTTGAACTACAAGCCGCCGCTGAAGCCTCTTCTTCCCTCCTCCCCTGCGCATACCACGGTGAGTGATTAGGTAATTTCATTTTTATTTTTATTTTTATTTTGTTCTGCTAAAACTGATTTTTTTTTAAAGAATTTTAAAACTGATTTGAAAAGAATTTTAAAACTGATTTGAAAAGAATTTTAAAACTGATTTGAAAAGAATTTTAAAACTGATTTAAAGAATTTTAAAACTGATTTTTATGAATTTTTAAAACTGATTTTTATGAATTTTTAAAACTGATTTTTATGAATTTTTAAAACTGATTTTAAAGAATTTTAAAACTGATTTTTAAGAATTTTAAAACTGATTTGAAAAGAATTTTAAAAACTGATTTTTAAAAAGAAATAAAAACTGATTTTATTTTAAGGTTTAAAATAGAAAAAAAAGGTTTAAATTTTGAAATAGTAAAAGGTTTAATCTTTTAAAAGAAAAAGATTTGAACTTGCAAAAATAAAGATCATATTTTTAAAAAGAGAAAAGACGGAATTTTTGTTAAGTAGAAGAAGTAAGATATGATTCTTATATTTTTAAAGCAATAAGAATATAATTTTTACATCATAGGAATATTAAAAATATAATCTTTGTTTTTAAAATATGATCTTTATATATTGAATAACATAGTAAAAATTCGATTTTTACCAATGTAGAGAATACGGGAAACGAAAGCGACAAGAAGACGAAATAGGCGAAGATTTCCATAAAGGAAGAGTCGTGTTATTGGATAGCTATTGGTGAGAATTCCACATTCTTCCATTTCTTATTTTATATATATATGTGTGGAAATAAAAGTGAATTGCTATATATAAATATTTATATATATATACGCCCCCTCGTCCACAAACCATGGACGATATTTATTGGTTGAAATTGTTGTGAAAATTGGTTGACGGCAAATTGTTGTTTGGGATTGTTTGTGGTTGGTATTGAATTGATTGAGGTTGAAAAATACCCGTTTGTGATTGGAAAATATTTGGTTGAAACCACATAGGATTAGTTTGTGGAAATGAAATAAATATAAACATGCCGCCTGCGTGCGAATTAGATGCATGATCCCCATTGTCAAAAACCGCGAGGTTTTAAGGTAGAGCGAGGAGCCGTACTAGGGACGGTGCCGGTTTAACTACCCTGCTGTTATGCTGCCGAAATTTTGAATAATCTTTGTGTGTTAGAATTATTTTCATATGCTGAAATTATTTGCATGCATAGAAATTAAAGCCATATATTGAAACTATATCCATGTGTGGAAATGTTCATGTGTTGAAAAGTGTTGTGTGAAAATAAAATTCATTTGTGAATGAATGAAGTGTATAAACAATAAAAATCACATTTTTATATATATATGAAGTATGAAAAATATTCGCCTTATATGAATAATTTCAATCATAAAATTCCCATCTTTCTAATATGAACAACATGAATAAATTGTCCATGTGTGGAAATACTCATTTGTTGAGAAATGTGTGTAGTGGAAAGGTTCATGTGTTGAATAAAAAGATTGAACGATAAAAATTACATTTTTATTGAAACTATGAAGTGTTGAAACCATACATTGGTTGAATAAATATTTTAAATGATAAAAATATCATTTTTATCATATGCGTGATATGCTAAAGATATGCAGACGTTGAAACAAATATTTGTGATAGAAATATTATTTTTAACATGCACAGGAACTAAATAAAATAGTCATGTATTGAAATCTACTTTAGTTCGCCAAAATTATCATCTTTGAAATGTGAAGTGTTAAAAATAGCCACTGGTTCGAATAAACGTGCATGAGTTGAAATATACATTAACTAGCTAATGATATGATTTTAGCCTATGCATGCGATATTAGAATGAGTGGTGTTTTTAGACCAAAGCAAATCAAATATGAAGTTGAATAGAAAATGATAAATGTTAGAAATTGTATATATGTGCATGCATATCTATTGAACAGGTTAAAGCAAAAAGGGGCTAGAGAAGAGGAATAAAATTTTGTGCCCGACAAATAGGTACACATTTACTGTTTTGTTTGGGTGATGATTTTATGAGCCTATTGGCTAGCCGCTTGGCTTTTTCTTTTTCTTTTTGAGATTAGAAGGACCGGGAACGCTATTTGCGATTTCCCAATGCCCCCGGTACAGGGGAGGTTATGGCGAAATTTTCCAAAATTTTAGGGTGTTAGAAAAATATTTGAAGTGAAAACGATATAGAAATTATTGAATGAACTATATTTATATAAATATATAAATATAAATATAATTAAAACGAAACGTGGCCGTGCAGTTCATATTTTGAAACCGTGATTTCAAACGACTAGTGCGGAAGATCCGACCATTGGATTTTCCCGAAACCTCAACCGTTGGGTTCGCCTTGGAAATATCTTTCCAACGGCACCAACTTTGTGAAGATCCGACGGTTGGATTGTCTGGAATGTTTAATTCAAAATTAGTGAAAAACAGCGCCAGAAACGATTATATTTATATATATATATAAATATAATTAAATTAAATCGAATAACGACGCTGCAGTTCGTAAATTGAAATCGTAACTTCAAATGGTTAGTGTGGAAGATCCGACCGTCGGATTTTCCCAAAACTGGAACCGTTGGGTTCGTTTTGAAAAGACCTTCCTGATGATGTAAAATTTGTGAAGATCCAACGGTTAGATTTTCCTATACGTGTAAAACAAAATTAGTGGAAAGCAGCGCCAGTGCGTCGACACGACCTGAAACGTCGTTTAATTAAATATGGCCGTTTTAAATTAAATAAAATTGGCGATATATCGTTATTAAGTGCTATAGACGATATAGAGTGAAAATAAACCAATTTTGTTGTGTTTGCTTGATATGTGAATGTTGAATAGTTCAACCCTGTGATTAATTGGTTTGAAAATCTAAATATACGTGGGTTATTTGAAAAGGCCGAGTTTATCTCATTTCGAATAATCGATCGACGTTGAGAAGTCGAAGAGTCGAAGACGACTGAAGACCGACGATCTCCACATTGGATGGGTGGGCGCTACTGATGCTCGTGATTGGAGTAGCTACCATGAAGGAATTGAAGTAGTAGCCGTCCAAACATAGTGTTGATTGTACGGATATGCGAGGAATTGGTGCCTCCGGTTTCGTTCAGACCCAGAACGGACTTGTAAATGGACCGTGTGTCTGACATTGGATTTTGTTCTGTGTTGATTGATCTCTGTTAAATATATATCTGTTTGGCGGCGGAGAATTTATTCTCTTGCTTAACGCCCTTCTCTGAGACGTACGAGCTTAGAGGTTATGTATTGACAGAAATCAGTCGCATGGAGTGGATTGCCTGTGTGGCACGCCTAAGTGGCATATGATCAAGGCTTCTGTTGCAAAGCAAAGTCTTGTGGTTGATGATCAAAGTATAGTCTGTGTGACGTAGCTTTGTGTATAACGTGAATTCGCGAGCCTCACACCCCGGTATGAGTCAAAAACGGGAGAAGGACCCAAGGAGTGCATGACGTTTCTTTCTAGCTATGGTGGTGTCAGTGACCTCCCAGCCCTGACATTTATATCTACTTTTCATCTGTGTGGTTGTTGGAATGCGAGGCGCCTCGATTATAGGTCTGTAAGGACCGGGAAACGTGTGTTCAGGAATTGCCAATCCTCAAAAGTAAGAGAGGACCGGCCTTGGAGGATCCAGGGGATTGCTGTGTGCGGTCCCGAGGCATTTGCTAGAGTGTCTCGAACGGAGAGGAGCTTGGCCCTTGCCTCGACTCATGAAGGAATCCAATTTCCAATACGATATGTGCGGTTGTGATTGTATTACTAGTATGGCGACATAGTGGTATGGGTCATTTATGCCGCCTATGATTGATATTTATGATTGAAATCGCTTTTGAAACATATATGCACTAGTAATAATATCAAGCACTTTTGTTTTATTCGTATGAAGCATCTTTGGCCATTATAAGGTAAAAACTCTATCCTCCGGCTTGCGTTGCATTGTGTGATGGGACCTAAGTCTTATAATGGCTTCATTTTAGAAAAAGCATTGCGTTGATTTAATCATTTACTTTATTTCATGCACGAGCACTCATTGGAGTAAACCCGTTCCGCGAAAGTGGCGTGGTCCTTTGATTTGCCTTATTATTGTTGTTAATAAGTTGAATAGATTTCTCATACCAGTCCCATGACTGACTCGTAGTTTGTTTCACCTTGCAAACTCGGGTGCCCTCATTTTCACACGGGCAGCCTAGTTACAGGTTTCTGACGCAGCTTTTGGCTCATGGCGAGGCTTGACTACACCGTGCTGACTTGGATTTTCTCCGCCATTATTTTATCTATATTATGATTCCGCCACTGGCGATGTAGACTGATATTCCTTTTGTGTACTCTTTATGTATGATTCCGCCTCAGGCGATGGTGACTGATTATGTATCATTATGCACTAAGTTGTATCCTGTACTGTGCTTCTCTGATGTGATGTTATCTATATGATTCCGCTGTCATATGTGTGTAAATTATTCTAATTTCTGTTTATGCTATTATCTGTGATATGCTAATGATGATTAATGTGTTATATTCCAATGATTATCCTTAACACCGTGCCACGGGGTTTTGGGATCGTCACAATAGGCTCAGTTATGGACTCGGTTATGACCTCAGTTATGGACATGTGATCGGTTATGGGTTCGGTTATGGTCTCGGTTATGACCTAGTTTAAAGATTTGGTTATGACCTAGTATAAAATATAAATTAGAAAATAAAAAATAAAAAAATAAAAAAAATTAATGATTAAATATAAAATATAAAGTAATATTACAATGTATGAAATATAAAGTTTAAAATATAAAGTATAAAATACAAAGTATAAAGTATAAAATATAAATTATGAGCTTGATTAGAGGTTTGGTTAAAACCTAAATTATGAGCTCAGTTAGGGTTTTGATTATTGGCTCGATTATGGGCTCGGTTATGGACTCGGTTATATAAAGGATCTCGGTTATGGGCTCAATTATGGATTCGGTTATGGGCTCGGTTATGGACTCGGTTATGTGAAGGGTCTCGGTTATTGGCTCAGTTATGGACTCGGTTACGTCCTCGGTTACGGACATGTGATCGGTTATGGGTTCGATTACAGTCTCGGTTATGACCTAGGTTAAAGGTTTGGTTATGACGACAGTTATGTTCATGAGTACGGGTTCGGTTATGGGCTAGGTTTAAATCTTGGTTATGGGCTCGGTTATTCCATCAGCTATGGAATATAAGCTAAATTAAAAAATAAAAATAGAAAAAATTAATTATTAAATATAAAATATAAAGTATATATTGTAAATTATATAATATAAAGTACAAAGTATAAAATACAAAGTATAAAGTATAAAATATAAAGTACAAATTACAAATTATGAGCTTGATTAGAGGTTTGGTTAAGACCTAAATTATTGGGTTAGTTATGGGTTAGGTTTAGATCTTGGTTATGGGCTTGGTTATCCCATCGGTTATGGAATATAAGCTAAATTGGAATATATATATATATATATATATAACATTAATTATTAAATATAAAATATTAAGTAGAAAGTATAAAATACAAGGTATAAAGTATAAAACATAAAGTATAAAGTATAAAACATAAAGTATAAAATATAAAATATAAAGTTTAAACATAAAATATTAAATATAAAATGTAAAGTATAAAGCATAAAACATAAAATATATAGTTTAAAATGTAAAATATAAAATATAAAGTGTAAAATATGAAGTATAAATTATAAATTATGAATTATAAAAAATAAATATAAAATATAAAGTATAAAGCATAAAATATAAATTATAAAATATAAATTATTAATTATGAGCTCGATTATAGGTTTGGTTATGGACTCGGTTATGTAAAGGGTCTCGGTTATAGGCTCAGTTATGGACTCGGTTATGGCCTATGTTATGGACATGTGATCGGTTATAGGTTCGGTTACGATCTCGGTTATGACCTACTTTAAAGGTTTGGTTATGACCTATTATAAAATATAAATTAGAAAATAGAAAATAACAAAATATATAAAATATTAATTATTAGATATAAAATATAAAGTAATATTACAAATTATATAATATAAAGTACAAAGTATAAAATATAAATTATAAAGTATAAAATATGAAGTATAAAGTATACAAAATAAAGTATAAAATATAAAATATAAATTGTGAGCTTGACTAGAGGTTTGGTTAAGACCTCAATTATGAGCTCAGTTAGGGTTTTGGTTATCGGCTCGGTTATGGGCTCGGTTATGGACTCGGTTATTTGAAGGGTTTTAGTTATGGGCTCAATTATGGATTCGGTTATGGGCTCGGTTATGGACTCGGTTATGTGATTGGTTATGTGAAGGGTCTCGGTTATTGGCTCGGTTATGGACTCGATTATAAGCTCTCTTATGGGCTCGGTTATGGACTGTGTTATGTGAAGGGTCTCAGTTATGGGCTCAGTTATAGATTCGTTTACTGACATGTGATTTGTTATGGGTTCGATTACGGTCTCGGTTATGACCTACTTTAAAGATTTGGTTATGACCACAATTATGACCTTGATTATGGGTTTAGTTATGGGCTCGGTTTAGGTTTGGTTACGGGCTCAGTTATTCCATCGGTTATGGAATATAAGCTAAATTAAAAAATAAAAAATGAAAAATAAAAAATAATATAAAATATTACTTATTAAATATTAAATATAAAGTATATATTACAAATTAAATAATATAAAGTACAAAGCATAAAATACAAAGTATAAAGTATAAAATATAAATTATGAGCTTGATTAGAGGTTTGGTTAAGACCTAAATTTTGAGCTCAGTTAGGGCTTGGTTATTTGCTCGGTTATGGGCTTGGTTATATGAAGGGTCTCGGTTATGGGCTCAATTACGGATTCGGTTAGGGGCTCGGTTATGGACTCGGTTATGTGATCGGTTATGCGAAGGGTTTCAGTTATTGGCTCGGTTATGGAATCGATTATGAGCTCGCTTATGGACTCAGTTTCGAGCTTGGTTATGGGTTAGGTTATGGACATGTGATCGGTTATGGTCTCGGTTATGACCTAGGTTAAAGGTTTCGTTATGACCACATTTATGACCATGACTATGGGTTCTGTTATGGGCTAGGTTTAGATCTTAGTTATGGGCTTGGTTAATCCAACGGTTATGAAATATAAGCTAAATTAGAATATATATATAACATTTATTATTAAATATAAAATCTAAAGTATATATTACATATTAGATAATATAAAGTACAGAGTATAAAATACAAAGTATAAAGTATAAAACATAAATTATAAAGTTTAAAACATAAAGTATAAAATAAAAAATAAAAAATATAAAGTATAAATATAAAATATAAAATATAAACTAAAAATAAAAAATATAAAGTATAATATATAAATTATAAATTATAAATTATGAATTATAAAAAATAAATATAAATTATAAAGTATAAAATATAAAGTACAAAATATAAAGTGTAAAGCATAAATATAAATTATAAATTATAAATTATAAATTATGAGCTCGATTATAGGTTTGGTTATGGACTCAGTTGTGTGAAGGATCTCGATTAGAGGCTCAGTTATGGACTCGGTTATGGCCTCGGTTATGGCCTCGGTTATGGACTTGTGATTGGTTATGGGTTCGGTTATGGTCTCAGTTATGACCTAGTTTAAAGGTTTGGTTATGACCTAGTACAAAATATAAATTAGAAAATAAAAAAAATAAAAAATAAAAATATTAATTATTAATTATAAAATATAAAGTAAGATTACAAATTATATAATATAAAGTACAAAGTATAAAATATAAATTATAAAGTATAAAGTATACAAAATAAAGTATAAAACTTAAATTATGAGCTTGGCTAGAGGTTTGGTTAAGACCTCAATTATGAGCTCAGTTAGGGTTTTGGTTATCGGCTCGGTTATGGGCTCAGTTATGGGCTTTGTTATATGAAGGGTCTTAGTTATATGCTCAATTATGGATTCGGTTATGGGCTCGGTTATAGACTCGGTTATGTGATTGGTTATGTGAAGGGTCTCAGTTATTGGCTCAGTTATGGACTCGATTATAAGCTCTCTTATGGGCTCAGTTATGGACTATGTTATGTGAAGGGTCTCAATTATGGGCTCAGTTATAGACTCAGTTACTGACATGTGATTTGATGTGGGTTCGATTACGGTCTCGGTTATGACCTACTTTAAAGGTTTTGTTATGACCACAATTATGACCATGATTATGGGTTTAGTTATAGGCTCGGTTTAGATTTGGTTATGGGCTCTGTTATTCCATCGGTTATGGAATATAAGCTAAATTAGAAAATAAAAAATGAAAATAAAAAAAAATATAAAATATTACTTATTAAATATTAAATATAAAGTATATATTATAAATTATATAATATAAAGTACAAAGCAAAAAATACAAAGTATAAAGTATAAAATATAAATTACGAGCTTGATTAGAGGTTTGGTTAAGACCTAAATTTTGAGCTCAGTTAGGGTTTGGTTATTGGCTCGGTTATGGTCTTGGTCATATGAAGGGTCTCAGTTATGGGCTCAATTACAGATTCGGTTAGGGGCTCGGTTACATGATCGGTTATGTGAAGGGTTTCGGTTATTGGCTCGGTTATGGAATCGATCATGAGCTCGCTTATGGGCTCGGTTATGGACTCAGTTATTTGAAGGGTCTTAATTATGGGCTCAGTTTTGAGCTCGGTTATCGGTTAGGTTATGGACATGTGATCGGTTATGGTCTTGGTTATGACCTAGGTTAAAGGTTTCGTTATAACCACGTTTGTGACCATGACTATGGGTTCAGTTATGGGTTAGGTTTAGATCTTGGTTATGGGCTTGGTTAATCTAACGGTTATGAAATATAAGCTAAATTAGAATATATATATATATATATATATATAACATTGATTATTAAATATAAAATCTAAAGTTTATATTACCTATTAGATAATATAAAGTACAAAGTATAAAATACCAAGTATAAAGTATAAAGTTTAAAACATAAAGTATAAAATAAAAAATATAAACTAAAAATAAAAAATATAAAGTATAAAATATAAAGTATAAAATATAAAATATAAATTATGAATTATAAAAAATAAATATAAATTATAAAGTATAAAATATAAAGTACAAAATATAAAGTCTAAAGCATAAATATAAATTATAAATTATGAGCTTGATTATAGGTTTGGTTATGGACTCGGTTATGTGAAGGGTCTCGATTAGAGGCTTAGTTATGGACTCGGTTATGGCCTCGGTTATGGACACGTGATTGGTTTTGGGTTCGGTTACGTCTCGGTTATGACCTAGTTTAAAGGTTTGGTTATGACCTAGTACAAAATATAAATTAGAAAATTAAAAATATAAAAATTAAAAAATATTAATTATTAAATATAAAATATAAAGTAAGATTACAAATTATATAATATAAGTACAAAGTATAAAATATAAATTATAAAGTATAAAATATAAAGTATACAAAATAAAGTATAAATTATAAATTTTGAGCTTGACTAGAGGTTTGGTTAGGACCTCAATAATGAGCTCAGTTAGGGTTTTGGTTATTGGATCGGTTATGGGCTCGGTTATGGACTCAGTTATATGAAGGGTCTTGGTTATAGGCTAAATTATGGATTCAGTTATGGGCTCTGTTTTGTGATTGGTAATGTGAAGGGTCTCGGTTATTGGCTCGGTTATGGACTCGATTATGAGCTCGCTTATGGGCTCGGTTATGGACTTGGTTATGTGAAGGGTCTCGGTTATGGGCTCAGTTGTGGACTCGGTTATGGACTCAGTTACGGACATGTGATCGGTTATGGGTTTGATTACGGTCTCGGTTATGACCTACTTTAAAGGTTTGGTTATGACCGTTGTTATGACCGTGATTATGGGTTCAGTTATGGGTTCGGTTTAGATCTTGGTTATGGGCTCGGTTATTCTATCGGTTATGGAATATAAGCTAAATTAGAAAATAAAAAATAAAAAATAAAAAAGTATATAAAATATTACTTATTAAATATTAAATATAAAGTATATATTACAAATTATATAATATAAAGTACAAAGCATAAAATACAAAGTATGAAGTATAAAATATAAAGTATGTGTAGTGTCCCGAAATTCCGGTCCAATTTGAGCTGACCAAATAACACAAGTCCAACCCAAATTACACTGGAAAACCAGAAAACTGATAGAAAATAGTTAGAGGGTGAGAATAGTTAAGATAGAAACTTATAATAGAAGAAGAAGAAGAAGAAGAAGAAGAACACACAACATCAGAGTAACACGAATCTCACAGCGGAACAAACAACATATAATAGATAACATATCTTTGAAATAAAACAGTATCTGTATACAATATCATTATTAGAGTATAACACTTACAACACAGTGGAAAATAACAGTAGCTATATAATTCTGAAGCCTCCTGCTCCAGCTCTTCAAGTATCTATAAATCCCGAGTACTTGACTGCCCGTAAAAAATTGGGCACCCAAGAGTTTAGGGAAACAAAACAAAATAAACTCCGGGTCAGTCATGTGACTGGTTTGAGTAAACTCAAATCATTTGTTTAACTTTTAAAATTTCTTTAAAAGAAAGGATAATTGTAAGACTGATCCACACATAAACACGGACGGTTTTTACCTTACGGTAAACCAAATTATTCTTTATATCAAGTCTCTTCTGATATTACAATAATGTCTAAATACAAGTACTTAGCAATCTAGCAGAAACACTTGCATCTAACGTTCTACATATATAATATACAATCAAAACCGCGGGCTCTTATTTGGGGAATAGATTCCAACTATGACAAGGTATGGATCCACTTTCCGCTCAGTGTACTCTAGAAGCGATACACTAGAGTCCAACAAGAACATCTTGCAACTCAGCCACACATGACCGGCCCCTCATTTCGCTTGAGAGTACCAAATATATTGCCACCCTTCGGTTAATATTTGAAGCGACCCGAAACTTCCCCGGTCTCCGAAGAGATGAGAAAGAACGAATTACTGTGAGGACAAGACAAATCAGAACACAAACAGAAGAACATTTCACTGTTATTACAACAATGCATCAGATTACAAGAATATACAGAGTATAAATGAATATTACACAGAAATATCAGAGATTTAAATTACATTTAAATACCTAGCAGCGGAAAATAATACAATACACAACTAGAAGAGATATACGGATACAAAGCTTTCCGGATATCATTCCAGCTGTAAACCAGGATCCTGTGAATATAAATCTGCAAAACCAAAACTACTAGCTGCCCGTGTCGAAAATAAGGGCACCCAGAGTTTAGGTTAAAACAATAAACTCCAGGTCAGTCATGTGACTGGTGTGAGAACTAAAACAGTTATTTAAAACTTTACTTTAAAAGAGAGTAATTCAAGGGACCACGCCGTATAACACGGAACGGGTTTCCTCCCAAGAATACTAGTGCATAGAATAAACAGCGCAATGCTTTTTCGAAAAATGAAGCTATTATAAGACCCAGGTCCCATCACACAATGCAACGCAAGCCGGAGGATAGGGTTTTACCTTATAACAGCCAAACATGCTTGATACGTTTAAAACAAATCATTTGATACTATAATAAGTGTATAGTGTCAAAAACAATTTCAATCATAAATATAAATCATAGACGGCATGAGTGCCCCATCCCACTATGTCGCCATACTAGGCTCTACAAATAAAGTCGAAATACACGTATTGGAAATTGGATTTCCATCATGGTGGCTCCTGATTCGAAAGATCGATCGCGTAGTACAAATCACCGCGGCTTACGTCTCAGCGAGAGAAAACACCGCTATGCACATCCGCACTTTTGGGACTCAAGTATCACCGCGGCTTACGTCCCAGCAAGAGAAAACACCGCTTACTCTATCCCTCCGAGCACGAAGCTCAATATCGGTCGACCGAATCCACTACACTAAAAATGTATACTGATCAAACCATCAGTTTTCCACCATCCCGGGCTGTGAGGCTCGCGGATCAACGCTATACACAAAGCCATGCTATATCAGCTGCGCTTTGATCATCAACCACCAAACTTTGCTTTTCAACAAAAGTCTGGATCACTGCATCTCAGTATGCCACACTATCAATCCATATCGTACCACTGATTTCTGCCAATATATAACCTCTGAGCTCATATGTCTCAGAGAAGGGCGTTAAGCAAGAGAATAAATTCTCCGCCGCCAAACAGATATATATTTAGCAGAGATCAACAAATATAATATAAAGGAATACAATGTCAGACACACCATCCATTTACAAGTCCGTTCTAGGTCTGAACGAAACCGGAGGCACTTTCCTCGCATATCCATCCATCTCCAAGTACGTCTGGACGACCGCCAACTATTTCCATCCTCTTGGGTGTACAGCCCAATCAGGATCGTCAGTAATTATCCAAACGATGTGAAGACTTCCGGTCTTCAACCACCGTCTTCATCTTCGACATCTCGTCGAATTGGTTATTCAGAATGGGTGTAAACCCGGCCTTTCTGAATAACCCACGTATATGATAAACAAATGTTACACAAACACATCAAACGCCTCATTCCAATTCAGAATATTCTTTTATTCACAAAATCACATTTTTAGGGAAAGGTTCCCATTAATTTTATCCAAGATAAATTCTTCTAAATTTATTCTTTAATCTTCCTTTGGATATCATTTCAAACCATATTATGGTTTTCCAAACTAGTCGGGATTAGCGAACCACACCGAAGTAATTATTATTTTATTTCCCAATCCCAACCTATATATCCCATGGAGAAAACTGGTAATACTCCAAATCTAACACCACTGTGTTATCGGTGAAATTAATTACCATTTCACGTTCAAATCTAATTAAAGATTTAACTATCGCTTTGGAGCAAAACTGGTGGTACTCCATTCTCGATCACCTTTCAGATTTGATAATTTAAATAATCACTTCCTTTTTCAATCTAATTAAAGATTCATTAAAACTCCACTTAGTTTTAATCTTCTCAAAAATCGATATCTTGCCTTTAATTGGGTTAAAGAACCAATGTCCTCTAAAACACGATTCACGATAAACCCAAATCACATTTGATATTAAATACAAGGCTCTGAATAGAAAATATATCGGCTTACATTCAATATCAAATCCTGAAACCAACATATATCGTATTGGAAATAGCGATATAAAATATATCTTTCAAATCCCCAAAACAATATTTGTATAGTCACGAAATCCAACATCGAAATATCCCGAAGATAATTTCGATTCAACTCCAGTCCAATCCACGTATTGGGAGTATTGATTATTTTTAAAATCACTTTCAAATTCAATTTATTTATTTCAAAAATAAATTGATTTTAATTCTAGTTCAAAACTAGTTTATTTCGATAAAAATCTATTTTTATCTTTTCAAATGTGGAATTTTCCAGCTCAACTCTTTCCAATCCATATATTATGATTTTACACAAATTATAGATATTTTTAATAATTTTACCAAGGCCCGTACAGTCGATTTCCAACAACGGCCATCGAACTGCACTTACAGCGACCTTTTTCGAATTTGATTTGGACATAACTCCAAATCCAACCGTTAGATTTCAAATTTCTAATATTCATTGGAAAGCTCTTTTCGATACGAACCCAACGGTTCCGGTTTTAGGAGAATCCAACGGTCGGATCTCCCGCAATGTCCGTTTGAAATAAATGGTCGAAATTCACGAACTACCGCGGCGCGGCGCGTTCTATTCAGGCCATTATGTATATAATATATATATATATATATATATTATATATTTCGTCGATTTCCTTTTAAAACGAATTTTATAAATAGTTCTACATTCGTTTCAAAACAATTTCAACTTCCATTTCAATTCAAATCAAAATTGAATTCTTCTTTATAAATTCGTTTTAAAATTCATTTCTATTCAATTCAATTTGAATTCATTTCGAATTCGCTTTCAATTCAATTCATTTCGAAATCGTTTCCAATTCAATTCATTTCGAAATCGTTTTCAATTCAATTCATTTCGAAATCGTTTAAAATCGATATAAACATCGTTTGCGTCAAAATGGCGTCAATCTAATCAACCCGACTTTATATTTTCAAAACTTCTTTATTCTATCCAACAAATGAATATTTATCCCATTCAACACATGAATCTATATTTATTTCAACACACGACTAATCTCAACACATGAGTACTGTCAACACATCACTATTTTTATATTCAACACATGAATTTTCTTTTATAATATTCATTACTTTCCCGTTTGGAATGAGGCCCAATCAATCACCATATAACGTTAATTATATGGATTCCATACAACACATGTATATAATAGCAATAATAAACAATCAAACATCAACCAAAGTGCACTACACTGTATAAGCATCAAATATAGATATCTTACGCTTATAACAGCCTGTCAATCAATCGATCGACATATTTAATCAATCAGGATGAGTGAACTTCAAATTTCATCCCAACACCCGTGTGGGGTTTCAAACAATCAAACACAGATTTTTAGTTGTGCAGTTGGGCGATGTGTAAAATTTATCGACCCATTCAATATCAGTCAAATCAGTGTATATAAACAAATCGGCCGATTTGTTTATAAATATTTATTTATTTATTCACTTTCACGTTAAAACTATATTTTTAATGATAATATATTTTATTTTAACACATGAATTTCTATTCATTTCATTTACACAATAAAAATGATATTTTTATTTTTCTAACATATTTTAGAAAATTTCGGCGGCATAACGGCACGATACTAGAAACGGGATGAGGCCTAGCCTTATCCCCGGTCTAGTGATGGCCCACGCCATTCACACATCAATCAAATCAATTTTTATTTCACCAAACAATTCAGTTCAAACCAAATAATCTAACCAACTACACAACCAAACAAACAAGTCCATGGTATGTGGACGGGTGTCGGGTGCTTCTAATAAGCACCGTCTGCATCCTAGTATATATATATATAGAAAAATAGAATTTGAGTGAGAAGTTCTCACCGATAGCTATCCAACCATCTTGGCTCTTCTTTTATAGAAGTCTTCGTTCTCGCCTTTTTGTTACCTTCGTCGCCCGCTTTCACTACCTATGTAAAAATCGAATTTTTACTTCGATATTCAATATATAAAAATCATATTTTTATTTCGAAGTTCAACATATAAAAATCATATTTTTATTTCGAAGTTCCACATATAAAAATCATATTTTTATTTCAAAGTTCCACATATAAAAATCATATTTTTATTTCGAAGTTCCACATATAAAAATCATATTTTTATTTCGAAGTTCAACATATAAAAATCATATTTTTATTTCGAAGTTCAACATATAAAAATCATATTTTTATTTCGAAGTTCAACATATAAAAATCATATTTTTATTTCGAAGTTCAACATATAAAAATCATATTTTTATTTCGAAGTTCAACATATAAAAATCATATTTTTATTTCGAAGTTCAACATATAAAAATCATATTTTTATTTCAAAGTTCAACATATAAAAATTATATTTTTATTTCGAAGTTCAACATATAAAAATCATATTTTTACTATGCTATTCAATACATAAAAATCATATTTTTACTTCGAAGTTCTATATATAAAAATCGAATTTTTATATTCTATACCTTATAAAAATTATATTTTTGACTCTCTACTATAATAAAAATTATATTTTTATCTCTCTCCTATAATAAAAATTATATTTTTATCACTTCGTTTACATTATAAAAATCACCTCTTTTCCATAAGAAAAATTCCGTCTTTCATATTTTAAAAATTCGACCTTTTATATTTTAAAATTTTGATCTTTTATATTTTAAAAATTCGACCTTTCATATTTTAAGTAAAAATCACAACTTTTATATTTTAAAATTCTCATCTTTATAACGCTCCTCACATAAGAAAGATCCTATTTTTATGAACGCTCCACTATATAAAAATCTTATTTATTTTTATTTTGCCATTCAAATAAAAATCCAATTTTTATCATGTATAAAAATCCAATCTTTTTATAAATAAAAATATAATCTTTACGTTATATAAACTTTCTTTGTATATAAAGGAAAAATCAAAACTTTCTTTGTATATAAATAAATTAAAAATCAATATAAACACTTACATATGCTGGACAAGAAAGAGGAGGGTTCATCGCTGACCATCACGGCGGAGGAGGCTCGCTGGCGCAGCAACTCGACAGGAGGGGGTTTCTTTGCTTGAATCGGAGGAGGGGAGGGTCTCTGAGTTCGCCGGAGGTGGCTAGGGGGGTTCGGTGGTCGGGGGTTTCCGCCTATGGAGGAAGGGGGAAAAAGGGGAGTGAGCGCGAGGCAAAGAGGGAGGGGCTTGATCGGAGAGGCGCCTGCTCCGGCGGTCGTGGCGGAGGGAGGTAGGGGCGACGGGTTCTCCTTCGATTTGGATGTCTTCGTTTTTTTTTTCTTCTTTTTCTCTGAATCGAGACTGAGGAGGGGGGCAGAGTGTTTTAAGGAGGGAAGAGATATTTATTTTATTTATTTATTTATTTATTTATTTATTAAATTTATATACTCATAAAGCAACCTTTTCTGACGACTTCAGAATCTAACCCACCGCCTGTCGTCCATAGCGTTTTACCCCCATTCCGAACACAATGGGATATGTATCGTAAGCTGATTTGACTGTTTCGATCAGTTTCCGTTGAAATCAACATATAACTCTATATATTGAATTTGAACGCGTATTTCAATTTACCAGAGTTACATACGAACTTTAAAAATTCCAGAAAAATATTTTCTAGTTTCGTATTGACGATACGGTCTTAACAAAACTAGTTTCGTCGAATTCTGAGACCGTTGGAAAAATGGCCATTTTCCAGTCGATTAAAATCAACTGAAAATGGTCAATCGCGTTTTCCTTTGCCACGCTCACATATTGATTCGAAAAATTATGAAATTTGAAACCTAGCAATAACTTGACATCACGGACCCAACAAAACTGGTTTCGTCGAAATCCGAGGTCGTTTGCAAAATGTCCATTTTTAAGGGCCTGAATTCCATAGCGACTATTCAGAATTTTCAACTGGACACATCTTTTGATTCCCGATATGAAATCTTGATTTTTCGGATTCGTTGGAAAGATATTCACAAAGGGATCCTAATGTTTTTGGTTTCACTAAAATCCGGATTGTTTTGCACCCGGTACATTCAATTGAAGTTTGAAATCGAATTATCGAACTACCGCGCCATTTTCAATTCTATTTATAATTATATATAAATATTTATATTCTAATGACGGCGTATATAATATATACGTCGAATTCTATTCAAAATAAATTTCTCGTCGATTTTATTTAAAATAATCTATTTTAAATAATCAGAATTCGCTAAAATTGCCAAAATAAAAATTTCAAACTGGCTCGCATTTTACGGGTTGTTACAATCTCCCCCACTTAAAACTTTTCGTCCCCGAAAAGGAAAAAGTCGAAAGTGGTTTGATTAATAAACTCTACGTTCGATCTGGCTTCCATTCCTCAACTTTTTAGTTTCTGACAATTTTCAAAATTTCAAAAATTTGGCTAACACCCTAAATTTTTGAAAAATTTCGCCATAACCTCCCCTGCACCGGGAGCATCGGGGAATTTCAAATAGCTTCCCCGGTCCTTCAGATCTCAAAAAGAAAAGGAAAAAGCCAAGCGGCTAGCCAATAGGCTCATAAAATCATCATCACCCAAACAAAACAGTAAATTCTGTAGTAAACATGTACCTATTTGTCGGGCAAACAAATTTTATTCTTCGGCTCTAGCCTCCTTGCTATGACCTGTTCAATATATACATGTATATGCAAGCAGATGCGACCAATTTTCAATACAATTCATTATTCGATCAAATTAGGCATAATGGTTCAAAATTATCAAACAACTAAACAAACAACCCGAACATCAATCAATTAGTGAATTAGAGTTTAAAATTCATAATTTTGATACATATACAAAAATCAGATTTTTGATGCCAAATCACAACAATAAGCCCTATCTAATTTTGGTTTTCACACCAATCAATAGGAAATATATAGAAAGTCCACTTTCGTCACTCGAACATAAATTCGGATGATGATCGATCAATCATCAGAATCACCCCCGGGCGACTAGAGTGTAATTCTATATCTATCCAGTATATTAAAACTTCAAATACACGTTTGCAAGGCGTATATGCAAAATCTTTATATACTGGACTGTCCAAATCAATATAAATAAATAATCGAATATGAATAATTGATTCTAAATTTTCAAAACAAAATTGGCTTTCATTTTAAAAATATATTCTTCACACTCGTTCTAGGACACTACTCATCCTATCTCTAACGAGTCATTTCCATTGGATATTACTAATCCAATATCTGATGAATTCTTTCGTATGGTTCTAATGTGTCTTGTTCTCTGAGCTTTGTAAACCAAAGCTCTGATACCAAACTGAAGCGACCCGAAACTTCCCCAGTCTCCGAAGAGATGAGAAAGAACGAATTACTGTGAGGACAAGACAAATCAGAACACAAACAGAAGAACATTTCACTGTTATTACAACAATGCATCAGATTACAAGAATATACAGAGTATAAATGAATATTACACAGAAATATCAGAGATTTAAATTACATTTAAATACCTAGCAGTGGAAAATAATACAATACACAACTAGAAGAGATATACGGATACAAAGCTTTCGGATATCATTCCAGCTGTAAACCAGGATCCTGTGAATATAAATCTGCAAAACCAAAACTACTAGCTGCCCGTGTCGAAAATAAGGGCACCCTGAGTTTAGGTTAAAACAATAAACTCCAGGTCAGTCATGTGACTGGTGTGAGAACTAAAACAGTTATTTAAAACTTTACTTTAAAAGAGAGTAATTCAATGGACCACGCCGTATAACACGGAACGGGTTTCCTCCCAAGAATACTAGTGCATAGAATAAACAGCGCAATGCTTTTTCGAAAAATGAAGCTATTATAAGACCCAGGTCCCATCACACAATGCAACGCAAGCCGGAGGATAGGGTTTTACCTTATAACAGCCAAACATGCTTGATACGTTTAAAACAAATCATTTGATACTATAATAAGTGTATAGTGTCAAAAACAATTTCAATCATAAATATAAATCATAGACGGCATGAGTGCCCCATCCCACTATGTCGCCATACTAGGCTCTACAAATAAAGCCGAAATACACGTATTGGAAATTGGATTTCCATCATGGTGGCTCCTGATTCGAAAGATCGATCGCGTAGTACAAATCACCGCGGCTTACGTCTCAGCGAGAGAAAACACCGCTATGCACATCCGCACTTTTGGGACTCAAGTATCACCGCGGCTTACGTCCCAGCAAGAGAAAACACCGCTTACTCTATCCCTCCGAGCACGAAGCTCAATATCGGTCGATCGAATCCACTACACTAAAAATGTATACTGATCAAACCATCAGTTTACCACCATCCCGGGCTGTGAGGCTCGCGGATCAACGCTATACACAAAGCCATGCTATATCAGCTGTGCTTTGATCATCAACCACCAAACTTTTCTTTTCAACAAAAGTCTGGATCACTGCATCTCAGTATGCCACACTATCAATCCATATCGTACCACTGATTTCTGCCAATATATAACCTCTGAGCTCATATGTCTCAGAGAAGGGCGTTAAGCAAGAGAATAAATTCTCCGCCGCCAAACAGATATATATTTAGCAGAGATCAAAAAATATAATATAAAGGAATACAATGTCAGACACACCATCCATTTACAAGTCCGTTCTAGGTCTGAACGAAACCGGAGGCACTTTCCTCGCATATCCATCCATCTCCAAGTACGTCTGGACGACCGCCAACTATTTCCATCCTCTTGGGTGTACAGCCCAATCAGGATCGTCAGTAATTATCCAAACGATGTGAAGACTTCCGGTCTTCAACCACCGTCTTCATCTTCGACATCTCGTCGAATCGGTTATTCAGAATGGGTGTAAACCCGGCCTTTCTGAATAACCCACGTATATGATAAACAAATGTTACACAAACACATCAAACGCCTCATTCCAATTCAGAATATTCTTTTATTCACAAAATCACATTTTTAGGGAAAGGTTCCCATTAATTTTATCCAAGATAAATTCTTCTAAATTTATTCTTTAATCTTCCTTTGGATATCATTTCAAACCATATTATGGTTTTCCAAACTAGTCGGGATTAGCGAACCACACCGAAGTAATTATTATTTTATTTCCCAATCCCAACCTATACATCCCATGGAGAAAACTGGTAATACTCCAAATCTAACACCACTGTGTTATCGGTAAAATTAATTACCATTTCACGTTCAAATCTAATTAAAGATTTAACTATCGCTTTGGAGCAAAACTGGTGGAACTCCATTCTCGATCACCTTTCAGATTTGATAATTTAAATAATCACTTCCTTTTTCAATCTAATTAAAGATTCATTAAAACTCCACTTAGTTTTAATCTTCTCAAAAATCGATATCTTGCCTTTAACTGGGTTAAAGAACCAATGTCTTCTAAAACACGATTCACGATAAACCCAAATCACATTTGATATTAAATACAAGGCTCTGAATAGAAAATATATCGGCTTACATTCAATATCAAATCCTGAAACCAACATATATCGTATTGGAAATAGCGATATAAAATATATCTTTCAAATCCCCAAAACAATATTTGTATAGTCACGAAATCCAACATCGAAATATCCCGAAGATATTTTCGATTCAACTCCAGTCCAATCCACGTATTGGGAGTATTGATTATTTTTAAAATCACTTTCAAATTCAATTTATTTATTTCAAAAATAAATTGATTTTAATTCTAGTTCAAAACTAGTTTATTTCGATAAAAATCTATTTTTATCTTTTCAAATGTGGAATTTTCCAGCTCAACTCTTTCCAATCCATATATTATGATTTTACACAAATTATAGATATTTTTAATAATTTTACCAAGGCCCGTACAGTCGATTTCCAACAACGGCCATCGAACTGCACTTACAGCGACCTTTTTCGAATTTGATTTGGACATAACTCCAAATCCAACCGTTAGATTTCAAATTTCTAACATTCATTGGAAAGCACTTTTCGATACGAACCCAACGGTTCCGGTTTTAGGAGAATCCGACGGTCGGATCTCCCGCAATGTCCGTTTGAAATAAATGGTCGAAATTCACGAACTGCCGCGGCGCGGCGCGTTCTATTCAGGCCATTATATATATAATTTATATATATTATATATATTTTGTCGATTTCCTTTTAAAACGAATTTTATAAATAGTTCTACATTCGTTTCAAAACAATTTCAACTTCCATTTCAATTCAAATCAAAATTGAATTCTTCTTTATAAATTCGTTTTAAAATTCATTTCTATTCAATTCAATTTGAATTCATTTCGAATTCGCTTTCAATTCAATTCATTTCGAAATCGTTTTCAATTCAATTCATTTCGAAATCGTTTTCAATTCAATTCATTTCGAAATCGTTTAAAATCGATATAAATATCGTTTACGTCAAAATGGCGTCAATCTAATCAACACGACTTTATATTTTCAAAACTTCTTTATTCTATCCAACAAATGAATATTTATCCCATTCAACACATGAATCTATATTTATTTCAACACACGACTAATCTCAACACATGAGTACTGTCAACACATCACTATTTTTATATTCAACACATGAATTTTCTTTTATAATATTCATTACTTTCCCGTTTGGAATGAGGCCCAATCAATCACCATATAACGTTAATTATATGGATTCCATACAACACATGTATATAATAGCAATAATAAACAATCAAACATCAACCAAAGTGCACTACACTGTATAAGCATCAAATATAGATATCTTACGCTTATAACAGCCTGTCAATCAATCGATCGACATATTTAATCAATCAGGATGAGTGAACTTCAAATTTCATCCCAACACCCGTGTGGGGTTTCAAACAATCAAACACAGATTTTTAGTTGTGCAGTTGGGCGATGTGTAAAATTTATCGACCCATTCAATATCAGTCAAATCAGTGTATATAAACAAATCGGCCGATTTGTTTATAAATATTTATTTATTTATTCACTTTCACGTTAAAACTATATTTTTAATGATAATATATTTTATTTTAACACATGAATTTCTATTCATTTCATTTACACAATAAAAATGATATTTTTATTTTTCTAACATATTTTAGAAAATTTCGGCGGCATAACAGCACAATACTAGAAACGGGACGAGGCCTAGCCTTATCCCCGGTCTAGTGAAGGGCAACGCCATTCACACATCAATCAAATCAATTTTTATTTCACCAAACAATTCAGTTCAAACCAAATAATCTAACCAACTACACAACCAAACAAACAAGTCCATGGTATGTGGACGGGTGTCGGGTGCTTCTAATAAGCACCGTCTGCATCCTAGTATATATATAACTAGAAAAATAGAATTTGAGTGAGAAGTTCTCACCGATAGCTATCCAACCATCTTGGCTCTTCTTTTATAGAAGTCTTCGTTCTCGCCTTTTTGTTACCTTCGTCACCTGCTTTCACTACCTATGTAAAAATCGAATTTTTACTTCGATATTCAATATATAAAAATCATATTTTTATTTCGAAGTTCAACATATAAAAATCATATTTTTATTTCGAAGTTCCACATATAAAAATCATATTTTTATTTCGAAGTTCCACATATAAAAATCATATTTTTATTTCGAAGTTCAACATATAAAAATCATATTTTTATTTCGAAGTTCAACATATAAAAATCATATTTTTATTTCGAAGTTCAACATATAAAAATCATATTTTTATTTCGAAGTTCAACATATAAAAATCATATTTTTATTTCGAAGTTCAACATATAAAAATCATATTTTTATTTCGAAGTTCAACATATAAAAATCATATTTTTATTTCGAAGTTCAACATATAAAAATCATATTTTTACTATGCTATTCAATACATAAAAATCATATTTTTACTTCGAAGTTCTATATATAAAAATCGAATTTTTATATTCTATACCTTATAAAAATTATATTTTTGACTCTCTACTATAATAAAAATTATATTTTTATCTCTCTCCTATAATAAAAATTATATTTTTATCACTTCGTTTACATTATAAAAATCACCTCTTTTCCATAAGAAAAATTTCGTCTTTCATATTTTAAAAATTCGACCTTTTATATTTTAAAATTTTGATCTTTTATATTTTAAAAATTCGACCTTTCATATTTTAAGTAAAAATCACAAGTTTTATATTTTAAAATTCTCATCTTTATAACGCTCCTCACATAAGAAAGATCCTATTTTTATGAACGCTCCACTATATAAAAATCTTATTTATTTTTATTTTGCCATTCAAATAAAAATCCAATTTTTATCATGTATAAAAATCCAATCTTTTTATAAATAAAAATATAATCTTTACGTTATATAAACTTTCTTTGTATATAAAGGAAAAATCAAAACTTTCTTTGTATATAAATAAATTAAAAATCAATATAAACACTTACATATGCTGGACAAGAAAGAGGAGGGTTCATCGCTGACCATCACGGCGGAGGAGGCTCGCTGGCGCAGCAACTCGACAGGAGGGGGTTTCTTTGCTTGAATCGGAGGAGGGGAGGGTCTCTGAGTTCGCCGGAGGTGGCTAGGGGGGTTCGGTGGTCGGGGATTTCCGCCTATGGAGGAAGGGGGAAAAAGGGGAGTGAGCGCGAGGCAAAGAGGGAGGGGCTTGATCGGAGCGGCGCCTGCTCCGGCGGTCGTGGCGGAGGGAGGTAGGGGCGACGGGTTCTCGTTCGATTTGGATGTCTTCGTTTTTTTTTTCTTCTTTTTCTCTGAATCGAGACTGAGGGGGGGGGGGGGCAGAGTGTTTTAAGGAGGGAAGAGATATTTATTATTTTTATTTATTTATTTATTTAATTATTAAATTTATATACTCATAAAGCAACCTTTTCTGACGACTTCAGAATCGAACCCACCGCCTGTCGTCCATAGCGTTTTACCCCCATTCCGAACACAATGGGATATGTATCGTAAGCTGATTTGACTGTTTCGATCAGTTTCCGTTGAAATCAACATATAACTCTATATATTGAATTTGAACGCGTATTTCAATTTACCGGAGTTACATACGAACTTTAAAAATTCCAGAAAAATATTTTCTAGTTTCGTATTGACGATACGGTCTTAACAAAACTAGTTTCGTCGAATTCTGAGACCGTTGGAAAAATGGCCATTTTCCAGTCGATTAAAATCAACTGAAAATGGTCAATCGCGTTTTCCTTTGCCACGCTCACATATTGATTCGAAAAATTATGAAATTTGAAACCTAGCAATAACTTGACATCACGGACCCAACAAAACTGGTTTCGTCGAAATCCGAGGTCGTTTGCAAAATGTCCATTTTTAAGAGCCTGAATTCCATAGCGACTATTCAGAATTTTCAACTGGACACATCTTTTGATTCCCGATATGAAATCTTGATTTTTCGGATTCGTTGGAAAGATATTCACAAAGGGATCCTAATGTTTTTGGTTTCACTAAAATCCGGATTGTTTTGCACCCGGTACATTCAATTGAAGTTTGAAATCGAATTATCGAACTACCGCGCCATTTTCAATTCTATTTATAATTATATATAAATATTTATATTCTAACGACGGCGTATATAATATATACGTCGAATTCTATTCAAAATAAATTTCTCGTCGATTTTATTTAAAATAATCTATTTTAAATAATCAGAATTCGCTAAAATTGCCAAAATAAAAATTTCAAACTGGCTCGCATTTTACGGTTTGTTACAATATTCTAAGATAATCGTTCCTAGGAGTTACAGAATTGAAAGAAGTACAAATATGAATATTCTCTAGATGGTGACAATATACCCTAATTGGTTGCGAACCACTTAGCCATGCTGCCTGCCCGATTTCTGTCATTTCCCAGTTGATGAGGCTTGAGGTTATAACGTATCTTTTAACAGATCACTCCTCATTTACTTTGAATGCCACACCGTCATACCCGTCAAATCACAAATTGATTTCCTCAAGAATACCACAGGTATAAAGCAAAGAGAAACGAATTCCTCCGCCACCAACGTAAATACGTTTGAAACGATCAACTTACGCAATCTACCAGATATACTTTGTCAGACATTCTTCCATTCAAGTTGTCCTGGGACTGGACAAACCAAAGGCACTATTCAGTACATCCATCTTAGACAATCTCTACCTAAGATTTATACAATAGCCCTTGCACTTTACTCCGTCTTCAATATATTCAGCATACTTGGTTTGCAATGCTTATGCCAATACAGACTGGTTCTTCGGATAATAATCCAACCGGTCTCTCCATATTAACAACGTTAAAATGGTCAAAAACTTTGATAGTCGGTGAGTTAACTATCAAATGAAAAATGTCCGTGTACACACAACGATCTTATTTTCAAATGGAATTATCGATCAAATCATCAACTATATATATATATATATTCATTCATTCATTCATATTTCCTTATTTTCTATGTTTAGAAAACATCTTTGGTTTCATTTGGAAAACGTTTCCAAAACTCATTTATGTGGATTTCAAACTAACGCTTTCTATAATCGTTACAACCGCTCGGTCCATTAATCGCTTATTACTTAACTGTATTTCTAACTAACTCTTGCCATCGAACCTCAACTATTTCTTAGTTAAGTAAGGTAGTCAATCAAGTTGGGGTATAATTACCTCTCAGACCTTAACTGAACAACATTCTTAAGCTTGAAATACACAAAGCTCACCGCTCCAATTTCTATAATCATTTGCTTACGCAAATTCTTGGATTCAGATTATGAATCCACTTCTTTTATGAAAAACATTTATTATAACGCTAACGTTATAAACCCTACTTCTGGAATATCTAACTTAGGAATTATAACTTAAATTCTTATTCTGAATAAATAAGCTGACAACTAATTTATTTATAAATAAACAAATCTTGATTAAAAACCGGAAAGTAAATAATACTTTCCCGAATTCGATATAATCGAATTCAACGTATAACTCTCTTTCAAGTAATCTCTATTCGATTAACTCCTTTCGAATAACTAATATTCGGTTATCTCTCTTCGAATAACTTATATTCGATTAACTCTCCTCGAATAACTAATATTCGATTATCTCTCTTTGAATAACTTATATTCGATTAACTCTCCTCGAATAACTAATATTCGATTATCTCTCTTCGAATAACTTATATTCGATTAACTCTCCCTTCGAATGACCTATATTCGATTTTCTCTAATTCGAATAAACTATATTCGATTAACTCATTTTCGAATAACTCTATTCGATTAACTCCTTTCGAATAAATTATATTTGATTAATTCCTTTTAACTCTATTCGAATAAACTAAATTCGATTAACTCCTTTCAACTCTATTCGAATAAACTAAATTCAATTAACTAATACTCGACTAACTCTTAACTCGATTTACTCTATTTGAATAACTCTAGTTCAATTTAACTTTAAATGCTTAACTATATTTGATTAACTCCTATTGATTAACTCCTTTTGATTAACTCCTATTGATTAACTCCTTTTGATTAATTTCTTTTGATTAACTCCTTTTGGTTAACTCCTTTTCGAATAAATAATATTCGATTCATTTCTCGTTCATATTCAGTTTCAAATATCGATGTTGAAATTGATTCTTACTTTTCTATATAAGTCTTGACTTATATATTACATTCATCCAATGATAAATATTTTACTTTAATTTATAAAATATTATTTATAAATTACTCTGCTCCATTTATCGGTTTACTTCTTTATATAAGTTCATACTTATATATCTTTATTTATCAAATGATAAATATTTTATTTAACTTATAAAATATTCTTTATGAATTTGTCCTTCCAATTTATCTGTTAAAACAGATTCTATTCAATAATTTTCTTTAAATCCATAACTCATATTTCCTTTTACAATTTCTATTTATTTCATAAATATTTCCCTTTATAGTTATTCTATTTACTTTTTAGGTAAATATCTTTCTTTATACTTCTATTTACTTTCTAAGTAAATAATCGTTTTACCCTTCTATTTACTTTCTAAGTAAATAATCGTTTTACCCTTCTATTTACTTTCAAAGTAAATAATCATTTTATAAAATTCTTTGGTTTTATAAATATTCCTTTTATAAAATACTTTGATTTTATAAATAATTTCTCTTGTAAATTCCCTTTTATAACTCTATTTATTTCATGAATAAATATTTTCCATTTATAATCTATTTGTAAATGTTTTACAAATATTTCTCTTTTAATTCTATTTGTAAATGGTTTACAAATATCCCTTTTTAATTCTATTTGTAAATGGTTTTACATATATTCCTTTTTAATTCTATTTATTAATGGTTTACAAATATTCCTTTTTAATCCTAATTATTTAACAAATAAATATTTCTTTTCAATTCTATTTATTAATACTTTAACAAATAAAGAGCCCTTGAGCTTGGTAAGATACGAACTAAGCTGTATTTCCACCCTGCGAACCTGGGGGGGGGGGGGGGAGGGGGGAACGGAAGAAAAAGAGGCGAAACAAACCAGGTCAGTCATAAAGACTGAGTAAGTCCTAGTTGCTTTCAGCATAAAAACAGGTGAAGATAATAAGGCATGAATAAACTGAAAGTAAACATAAGCATGATGACAAGGTAAGCTACAGGCACGATGAATCAAGTATAACATTGCAAGGTTCCCATTCAAGATGAACTAAGTATAGTTTCGCAAGATTTCTATCAAGCATCGTAAGATTTCTCTGCTTCACCATTAAAATGATATCTATTTGCTCTGCACCACCTAACTAGTGTCCCAACTAGTAATCTATATAAAATGATAAAATCATAATGTGATCCCAATCCTCGAAATTAAGGTTGCTTTCACGTGTACATCTATTATTTATTACCTAGATCTAATCTAGGGTTTTCTTTCGAGCGCTTCCTAGATTCAACCAGGATTTATGCCACCTAGGTCCAACCTAGGGATTATGCTACCTATTGAACGATTCTCGGATTTAGGGTTTATGCCACCTAGGTCCAACCTAGGGATTATGCTACCTTTGTGTGTCATACGGCCCCCAATGATTGTAGATACCTATGCTGGTCCCACCTTGGGGTGTATAAAGACCCATGGTGGCGGCCCGACACAATTCTAGAATACATAGGTTATGCTACTGGTGCCCCGGTGCCCTGTTTGTCTGCTCCGGAGTGTGTGCACGCCCGCACCCCGTTAGAACCGACACTGGGCACCCACCACCGTCGCTTTTGACCGCTTACAATCAGCTCAGTAATCGTGCCCCACCCTGCCTAGTTTCAGGGTACCATGATACCTAATTGGGTTACTGCTGAAATGGGTCCCCGTTACTTGGGTTTTCTACTAGTTAAGTTTGTGGGCCTATATATACAAATATTACCCACCTTCCCGTGATGTACTTAACCCACCGATTCAAGCATGCTTATTAATGGTTAAGTTTGCTGGCCTATATTTAGTAATATTACCCACTAACCCGATATGTACTTAACCCTCTCCGTCCATCACGTTATGTTGGTTAAGTGTTTTCTCTTGTTTTACTTAACCCTACCACACATCATGTTATATCGGTTAAGTGTTGTTCCTTGTGTTACTTAACCCTACCGCAAGCCTTGTTATACCGGCTAAGTGTTCTCACTTGTGTTAACTTAACCCCACCGCATGTCATGTCATATTGGATAAGTGTACATTGGCTTAGCCCACCTACTTATCATGTTGTGACGGTTAAGTGTTAGCCTCTGTTGTTACTTAACCTTACTACGCATCACGTTATATTGGTTAAGTGCATGTTAACTTAACCCCATCCACCAGTCATATTATAATGGTTAAGTGTTACCCTCGTGTGTTTACTTAACCCAACCACGCATCAGGTTATATCGATTGGGTGTTATCAACCTATTCAAGTTAGCCCAACCCATCCGCTAGTCATGTTATAACAGTTAAGTGTCATTAGCCTAGCCACGTTACTTAACCCACCCACCCATTCATATCATATTGGTTGAGCCTACATTTATAAGCTTTACATGTTCTTAACTCATACCGGTTAGGTCCACATTTACATGTCAAATTTCCATGTCATCCCACCTAACCCTTTAACCATACCCACGTCTTATTATGGTTAGTATTCCTTAATTCATTCATTATGACGAACGAATCATGACCTCTCACATTAGACCGTGCATTTTGTGGCCACTAGATTTGCCGGGCGGTTCCGGGCAGATTTACACCACAAACTGGGTCTAACCTCGTGTCATAAACCATTACGCCTGTAATTTGGCCTTCGACCTCTCACATTAGACTGACACTTTGTGGCTACTAGATTTGTCGGGAGGTTCCGGGCAGATTTACACCACAAATTGAGTCTAACCTCGTGTCAAAGGTTCATTAATGGTCGTATTCCACCCAAAACACCAATATCAGTTCATGTGTTTAACATATTGAAATGTTCATGGTTCACGTTTTTGCCCCCAAAACGTATTCCCAAATTATTATCATAATTCACTATAAGGTTATGCCAAGTTATAGCCTTTTATTTACAATACGTGCCAATTACCCAAAATCCAACTTAGGTGCGTTCATATAAACCTCTACTAAGTCATAAATTATCATATAAGTTTCAACTCCAAATTTTACATAATTAACATATGCCCAAGTTCTAGATTACATGTAAATTTTACATATGTCCAATTCGTACCAAATTTACATATGTTCAATTTATGCCGTTTTACATGTATGCCAATTTTATGTCATTTTACCATATCAAGTTCTAGGCAAAATTACATGTATCAAGTTTCATACCCAATAAACCCAAATCATGATTCATGATGTAGTTATCCCAAACTATAATCTTTTTATTACAATACATGTTTATGCCAATTATCAAATTTACAATTGCTTTCATGTTCAAATTTACAATTCTACATATGCCTAATTAACATAAGCCCAATCTTTTGATTTAATTTACATAGTCCCAAACTCATGATTTAATTTACATGCCAATTCATGTATGCCTAAACTTGCAATTTCAATTATATTGACAATACCCAAATTTCAAATTTCACATTATTCTATCAATTTCACCACACACATATATCCAAATAGGTAATATCCCAATATTTCCCTATATACAAATCGCACTTATATCGTAGTTTAGGCCTAGGTCCGATACTGACCAAGGTTCATCAAAAAAAGGGGAAGGTAGAATTTGTATAACAATAAGTACAGAGATAAAACTGGCATAAGAACATCGTCTCAGGCATAAAAGATAGATCTTGATAATAATATCAACATGAATCAAGAAAAACTGATTTACAAAAGCTGAATAGATCATAGGCTTGACATGAAAATGGGAATAGAAAAGTCCCAAAACTCAAGATTCAAGAAGCAACAGAAATAGATCTGAATCAATAAACATACTTAAATCCAATTCCACTTTATTCCATGGCCATATTATAATTAAATGTTTAAATCTAAAAACAACTAGAACTTATAGAGCATAGCTAATGAATTAAGAATTGAATTTGTTGTAAAAATGTCGCAGCGTTGTTGATTTATTATCTTGAATCATTGTAGAAGCCTTGTTCTTTGAATTGATTTGAGTTTGAATGTTTGTACTTTGATTTGGAGACGGAGGCCATGGTTCAAGAGGTATTTTACCAGCATAATGGTGTAAGAATGATTTTATATGAATTAGGTTAGGTCTAAGGGTGTTTTTATATTTGTAGCAACTAGTTTAGGCCCTTAGATTAACCCTAGAATCAATCCGGACCATCAAAACACGTCTCCGGCTTCAAAAATGGGTTCAGGGTCAAAACAGGCCGACCAGGTCAACCTGTATGGGGGGGAGGTCGACACTATGGTCGACCTGGGGGGTAGGTCGACCCTATGGTCGACCTAGGGGGGGGGGGTAGGTCGACCCCCTGGTCCAGTGCTGCCTGAAATCTGCTGAATCTTCTGAAGGCCATAACTTCTTCATCCGGACTCCGATTTTTGAAAACTCGGACTCTATTTCATGTAGAATTCCGAGACAAACGCAATGGCGCAATCCATTTTCCCTGATTATTATTTTAAAATTTAATTCTGCCTTGATTTCTTGTTTTAACATGTTATCAAAATTCGGGTTGTTACATTCTCCCCTCCTTAAAGGATTTCATACCCGAAATCTTCAAGTTAAGAAGAATGTGTCATGCCGTCCAATCATCCATCTACTCAATCATCAATCACAGGCATCCATCGTCCTTAAGAGATTTCTAATGCTGTATGAACATATGCAGAAAGTGTGTGTATGTTTTCCTTGTCTAATGCAAATGATCAGGCCTGATTGATCTCTTTAATGTAAAATATGTTTAGTGTAATGAGTCCAACATGTATGAAAATAGTTCTAGTCACATAAACACTATATGTGTGTACAAACATCCATCCATATGCAACATCCACATGATAACACATTTAATTTCATACATAAACAAGTATAAACACTCATGCATATGCAATATGAAAGGTGACGGAGCCGATCTAGTGTCTAAGGTGCGTGTATATGCATCCACGAGCAACCACTAGCAACCACTTGCAACCATCAATCATAACATGTCTCAAACACATGTTTACACCCAATTGTTCCTACCTAAAGATGTAGTCGAATGATAGAAGCAAGTAAAAACTTTGTTCCCATTAGGCAATGTCAAAACTGGAAATCTATGTCACATATATACTGATTTAGATAAGAACTCCCTAAGCACCAGCCCCGAAGATCGAAATCAACATCAAACTGATACCCAAAGAATTGACCAACCAATATATATGTTTCTAGGAAACTAAGCATGATGGACTCCTTTTTGGTCACAAGAAATCCCTTCCTAAGACCAACCCATATCCTATAAAACCCAAAAAGTTTAGTCAACCCAACGGACACCCTCAATCCCCAACACGTATTACTAACAGATGAGTCATACTCCCTATGGGGTTTGCAACAAAAATTGGATGGAGAATAGGACCGAGGGGATATGCTTAAAAGATAGCATGCAAATAAGCTCTACAGGAAAAGTGGGATCAAGGATATACTCTTAAAAAGAGATATGATGCGCGTATTTAGTCTTCAATTTTCTAAGTCGCATTTCCTTGAGCTTAACTCCATTGTGCTTTGACCGTCTTTAGCTTCACAATTTCGTAGCTTCTTAATTCTTGTTTCCAAAATATGAGTTGGAACACATTCCACTGTTACCTCTCGTTCCACTTTTACTTATTCTTCTTCTAGTATACTCGGCTTAAACATAACTGCGTACTCATGGTTTCATGCAAGCTCTCCAAAATTCACTAGTGAATCCTGGATCTCGTTTACTCACTATATGGTATTCCGTGCAGAAGAACTATCAAACAATTGTCAACCATGTTGCCAAATGTACTTACTAAGGAGATTTTCTATAACTCATGCTTAAGTGAAATGAACCATCCGCCTTAGTGGCGAACACTACTCGTGCGGATCGATAAATGTACCAAGAGCGGATCGATAAATGTATCAAGAGATTCTAGGTAACTAAACATGGAAGAACCCTAAGGGTTACACTAGACTTCGAGGGCATTACCAAGGCAAGTCAAGCGTATAACTACCCTCTTTTCATACTCGAGAATGGTACCATTTATGGACAACCACTCCATCCCTAGAATCAACCTGTAATACCCCACACCCGCTATGGTCACTCACAAAGGGAATGCCATAGCATCGGTGGAGTATTTTAGTGAATATAGAACAGAAAAATTACACCAAGACAGATATAAATAGTACTTGAAATTTTAAAACATCATCTCATAACAGCGGAAATAAACATGTCTGGTTACATCATAAAGCCATGATAAAAGTCAAGTACAATATCCGTCAAAATAAAGAAGTACATAATCCCACTCTCTCATACAATAGCCATAACAAAAGAAAAGATAACTGGATAACTGGAGCTTTACATCTACCCAAGCTCCCAAAGGCTGGAACAGCAATCCGATCAAGCTCTACTACCGCTAGGATCCACCGTAGGACCTGAGGGTTGGGAAAAAGATAAAAACAACGGGGTCAGACATAAGTCTGAGTGAGCCCTATAACCTTAACAATACAATTATTAAAGTAATTAGGGTATGACATGAACTCGGTACGGTACCTTTGGGGATAATAACTACACTAAGTAGCCAACAACATAGGATGAACTAAGATAACCGTCAGGACGCATCTACCCACCCAAGGATAATTACTAACTGCACCACACCAGTCATTCCTACTTAAAGGTTGATCCCTTCCAAGGACTTAGAAAATTTCCCCAATAATTTCATGTACTCCTAGCTCACTACATAGGTGCCGTCTGCCCCTATCTCCACTAGGTGTACTCAGTAATTCTTACCCAGTAGTTTCGTGTACCCCTACATAGGTGCCGTCTGCCCCTATCTTCACTAGGTGTACCCACTACTCCCCATCGATCGGCTCCCTACCGTAGATACCCGTGCTGGTCCCACAGTGGGGTGTATCACTCCCCTAAAGTGGCTACCCAATACTAACGGTGCACGGCTTTATATCTACACGATGCAACAACGGCTTATCTACCAGCCCGGGCCCACACACGCATATGAAGCCCGTTGGACTTGCGTTGCCACCGCTAACCCGTTTTGGCCTCTTATAATCAAGCCCAATATGCGTGTCCCGTCACTCGACATGGGTCGAGCCCACAAAGATACGTTTGGGATATTGGTTGAAATGGGCCCCCACAAGCTACCCACTTAAGCTTGTCATATATCTAGTGTATCCCACTTAACCCTTTAATCATGTATAGTTACATGTTTCCACTTGGTTAAGTATTCTAATCGTATTTTCTATTGCCACCCAAGGCAACCCACTAGATTCCACATGCCACCCAAGGCAACCACAAAATTTCCTCATGCCACCCAAGGCACCCACTTAACCCCTCATGTCCCACTACATGCTATTATGGTTAAGTGTTTCTTAATTAATTAAGACCGTGATCTCCCGTAAAGACCTCCCACATTAGACTGGCTGTTATGACCGCCTGGTTAAGCCGGTAGAATCCGGGCAGTCTTACGTCATAACAGAGTCTAACCTCGTGTCTTTACCTTAATCACGTATTTAATTTATGGCTAAGACCTCTCACATTGGGCTAACATTTGTAGCAACTGGTTAAGCCGGTCGGGTCCGGGCAGTTTTACACTACAAATGAGTCCAACCTCGTGTCTTAGTCGATTAATTACACCTAATTAATCACCCCCATATTAATTATCCCTAATTAGTATCCAGTTTACCATAACATGGGTAGACCTAACTCAATAGGTAAATTCCCATGGGGTAGACCTAACTCAATAGGTAAATTCCCACTTATGGTAATTTATTTCTTTATGGTATGCTTAATCATACCCAATCATCCATTTATTAACATATTTACCCACCCCATCGTTCCCCACGTAAATCGTTCTCATTTCATGACATATAAAAGGGGAAGATCCATCACACATATCATGGGTTTAGCATATAACTTTGTCATGGGTTAAGAGGATGTCAACTTGCATATATGAACACATATTAACCCAACTTGCTCTTAAGCATCTACATAACTTGCATAATTATTCATATGACCTCATAAGCATGCATAACATGGTAATCTTGCATTTGAGCATACACCTAACTTGCATAATCATTCACATAACTTCATATGCATGCATAACATGTTAATCTTGCATTTAAACATACACATAACTTGCATCATTATTCTCATAACTTCATATGCATGCATAACATATTAACCTTGCATTTGAACATACACATAACTTGCATAATCATTCACATAACTTCATATGCATGCATAACATGTTAATCTTGCATTTAAACATACACGTAACTTGCATCATTATTCACATAACTTCATATGCATGCATAACATGTTAATCTTGCATTTGAACATACACATAACTTGCATATTTATTCACATAACTTCATAAGCATGCTTAACATGTTGCATAATAGATCAATGTCCAACTTAGTGTTTTGCATCATAATCATCATGAAACATAGCACCAAACTTGCATAAAGATATAACATTAAACTTGCATAAAAATGTTATGAACACATATACTAAACTTGCATGACATAGAGCATATAACTTGCAAAACACGTGACATATACAATATTAAGCTTGCATAAACACATTGATCCACAAACATAACCATACATCATCATATCCTATCTTAATCAATTTAACAATTGATTCTTAAGGGGATAGAAGCTCACCAAAACAAAATTAGCAAACTAATGAAGAAGATTAAGAGGCTAGAAGTTGATTTGGAATGCTATCCCTTCTCTAATTTTGGTGGAGGCTCTCTCAAGTTTCAATTTGCCATAGTTTAGTTACTAGATTTAATTATGAATGAATTAGGGTAGGGTTAGGGTCTTATTTATAGGATTAGGTGAGTGTTTTAGGCCCTTAGATTAACCCTAGATTAGATTAGGACCCTTAGATTTAGGAAATCTCTAGAACCAGCCCTCCTAGCCAGCCTGAAATCCAACCTGGTGCAACCTGGTGCACCCAGGTTCAATGGACGGTGCCACCCTGTCGACAGGCAAGTCGACAGGCATGTCGACACCCCTGTCGACAGGCCTGTCGACAGCCCTGTCGACATGGGTTGGGCGGGAAGCTTCCCGCCTGACCCCGCCTGGCCCATCCCAAATCTGAATATTTGAATTTTCAAATCTGTTTTAGTTTTATTTTTTTCTGCTAACTTCATTGGGCCATAACCGGGCCATACGGACTCCGATTTTCGAAAACTCGGACTCTATTTCGCGTATTTTTCCGAGACGAACGCAATTACGCAGCCCGTTACCCCTAATTCCCACGTATGAGATTATTTATCCTGTAATTAGTGAATTTTAGTATTAACTAAAATTCGGGGTGTTACATTCTCCCCTCCTTAAAGGATTTCGTCCCCGAAATCTCTAAGCTAAGGAGAATGTATATCCTACCATCCAAACAACCATCTACTCAAATCATCAACCACGGGCATCCATTGTCCTTAAACAGTTTCTAATGATGTATGAGCATATGCAAACAGTGTGTGTATATGTTCCCTATCTAATGTATGAACATATGCAAACCATGATAGTGCCATGCATCCATTATGTATGCGAGAAAACCCTATCGACACATACAATATCTACATGAGTGCACAATCATTCACCAAAATGCATCATCCATGTGATAACACAACCATTATACATCCATAAATATATTTTCCTACACACAATTTTATGCAATATGCAATATGAAGTGACTGAGCCGATCTAGTGCCTAGAGTGTGTGTATATGCATCCACGAGCAACCACTAGCAAACACTTGCATCCACTTGCATCCATCAACCATAACATGTCTCAAACACATGTTTCAACCATAGGTTTACCCTATCTAAAGGTCAAAGGTACTAACGAGAGGACATACCAAGGATAAGATAAGTACTAGACAAACGATAAAGGAAAAAGTAAAGACATACCCTCAAAAAGAAATGGGTACAATGAACGCATCTTCGCTTCCGTCTCCCAAGTTGCGTTGCTCTCATCTTCTCCCCATTGCACCTTGACTAGTTGAACCTCTCTGTTTCTTAACTTCCTAGTCTCTGACCCAAGGATGCGAGTAGGAGCTCGTCTAATAGTCGCATCACGCTCTATCTCCATATCTCTAAGCAAGCTCGGCTCTACCACCTCTGCGGTCTCATGTAAGCATTTCCTCAGATGTGATACATGGAATACATCATGAACACCGCTAAGTCTGTCGGGCAACTCCACCCTATATGCCATCCGTCCAATCCTTTCCTTAATAGGAAATGGCCCAACAAACCTCGGTGCTAACTTCCCAACGGATCCGAAGCGAACAACATTTCTCAACGGAGATACCTTAACAAAAACCATATCTCCAACCTCAAACTCAAGATCCGTCCTTCTCTTGTCCGCATAAGATTTTTGCCTATCCTGCGCTGCTTTCATCCTTCTTCGAATCAAGTCAATCTTCTCTGAAGTCTCCCTAACCATATCAGGCCCAAGCAAGATCTTATCCGTAGATTCCCACCAACATGTAGGTGATCGACAAGGCCTTCCATAGAGAGCTTCAAAAGGAGCCATACCAATACTGGACTGAAAGCTGTTATTATATGCGAACTCTACCAATGGAAGATGCTCTTCCCATGTACCTCCAAAATCTAAGATACAAAGTCTCAAAAGGTCTTCTATAACACGATTCACCCTCTCAGTCTGGCCGTCTGTCTGAGGATGATATGCGGTGCTTAGACACAATTGAGTCCCCACCGCTTCTTGCAAACTTCTCCAGAACTCGCTAGTGAAGATAGGATCTCGATCACTCACTATGCTAGAGGGTACCCCATGTAATCGAACTATCTCTCGAAGATATACTGAAGCTAGCCATGGAGCAGTCCTCTTGCTCTTCACAGGTATGAAATGGGCGCTCTTAGTAAGTCTATCTACCACCACCCAAATTCCTGTATTACCCTTCCTCGACCTGGGTAACCCGTCAATAAAATCCATCGAGACGCTATCCCACTTCCACTGCGGAACCTCCAATGGGTGAAGCAACCCACCTGGTTTCCTTTGCTCCGCCTTCACTTGCTGGCACACCAAACATTGAGCGACATACTCGGCCACATCTTTCTTCATACCGGCCCAGAAGAAAACCCTCTTCATATCTTGGTACATCTTATCCCCACCGGGATGAATGGTCATCCTAGAACGGTGTGCGTCATCAAGAATAGCCTTCCTCAACCCTTCATCTAGCGGTACACAAAGTCTACCGTCTCTACGCAAGCACCCCCTATCGTCTAGGGTGTACCTACTCAAATGGCTGGACGACTCCCCCCTTATGAGCTTCTCTATCAACTCAACCAACTGTGGGTCGTCCCTCTGAGCTTCCCCAATCCGCCCCAAAAGAGTAGGCCTAACTTCCAAGGAAGCTAGCAAACCGGGTACATAATCAATGGAAGGTCTGAAATCAAACATCGAGATAAATTCCAAGCTTCGTCGTTCCACGAACAATGGACTCAAAGACAACCTCTTCCTGCTCAAGGCGTCCGCCACCACGTTACCCTTGCCAGGGGTATACGCTATCTCGAAATCATAAGATGCTAGGAACTCCATCCACCTTTGCTGTCTTAAGTTTAGATCCTTCTGAGAGAACAAGTACTTCAAAGATTTATGGTCAGTGAACAGCTCGAATCTCTCACCAAGAAGATAATGGCGCCAAATCTTAAGCGCAAAAACAATAGCGGCCAGCTCTAGATCATGGGTAGGGTAATTTTTCTCATGTGCCCTCAACTGCCTTCCACCATAGGCTATTACCCTTCCCTCTTGCATTAAGACTGCGCCAAGTCCTGTCCCACAGGCATCGGTATAGACAACAAATGGCTTGCTCCCATCCGGCAACACTAAAACTGGAGCAGTGGTTAAAGCTCTCTTTAACCGTCGGAACGCATCATCGCAATCTACGTCCCATGCAAAAACAAGATTCTTCTTCGTTAAGCGGGTTAATGGGGCTGATATCTTCGCGAAGTCTTTAATAAACTTCCTATAATAACCCGCCAACCCCAAGAAACTTCTTACTTCGGTAGCATTTTTCGGAACCTTCCAATCCTGAATTGATACTACCTTTGCGGGATCCACAGCTATCCCTTCCTTGGAGACCACGTGCCCCAAGAACCGTACTTCCTTCCTCTAGAAGTGACATTTAGAGAATTTAGCCTTAAGGCTATGCGCTCGAAGAGTCTTCAACACTTCCCCAAGATGTAGGGCATGCTCTTCTTCACTCTTAGAGAATACTAAGATATCATCCACAAAGACCACCACAAATTTATTAAGGAACTCCCTGAACACCCTACTCATCAAATCAACAAAGTAGGCGGGGGCGTTCGTCAACCCAAATGGCATCACCAGCCACTCATAGAAACCATCCGGAGTCCTGAAGGCAGTCTTGTCTATGCTATCCTCAGCCACCCTCAACTGATGAAACCCCGTGGCTAAGTCCAACTGAGAAAATACTGAAGCGCCAACCAACTGATCGAAAAGATCATCAATCCTCGGCAATGGGTGTCTATTCTTCTTTGTGAGCTTGTTGAGTTCTCTATAGTCTACACAAAGTCTGAGGGACCCATCCGCCTTGGTAGCAAATACTACTGGAGCACCCCACTCCGATATGCTCCGTCTTATGAACCCCTTCTCAAGCAACTCCCCTACTTGCTTATGGAGTTCCCTCCTCTCACGAGGAGCCATGTGGCGCACTGGTAAAGATACCGGTTTAGCATTATCCACCAAATATATTCGGAAGTCAATCTCCCGCTTCGGAGGTAAGCCCTTCACCTCCTCAAACACATCCGGATATTCCCGGACCACTCTAACAGATTGCAAGTTCTCGACCGAAGCGTCAAGCGATTCAAGATAACTTAGCATAACAGAGTCCCTGGGGTTACAAGAAATCTCGAGAGTGTTACCCAAGCGGGTCATGAGCCTAACAACTCTCCTTTCGCAATCGAGAACGGCACCATTACTGGATAACCAGTCCATGCCCAAAATCAACCCATAGCCCGTGAAGCCCAACACAAAAGCATCCCATCTAAACTCAATGCTAAGTATAGAAATCTTCAAACCCAAACATATCATGGACAAATAAGTGGAGCCCCCAATTGGGTTTGAAACAACCAAGGGATCATCTACCAGACCGGTGTCTAGGTGCAGTGACTCAACTAATGATGATGAAATAAACGAATGCGATGCGCCTGAATCAAACAATGTACGGACAGGATGGTCAAATAGAAAAACCAGACTTTCAACGGAAATAGTTCTACCTCTCTCCTGAATTGGTGGAACCGCGAGAGCCTGTACTTGCCCCCTAGCCTGACCCGGTGCCATAAGAGCTTGCACCTGTCCTCCTGAGGTAGATCCCGTCCTTTGCCCCTTCTTAGGGCAATCCTTCACTAAGTGCCCTGCTTCGCCACAATGGAAGCAACCGGTCTTCTTCTTCTTGCGACAATCCTTGCTTAGGTGGCCAGGTGTCCCACAATTGAAACACTTCTTCTTCTTGCCCTTGCCACCGTTGCCTTTCCCACCTTTGCTTTGCTGTTGTTGAGGTCTCTTTTGATCTCCCTTCTTCTCGGGTGCCTTATTAGCATTAGGACCCTTCTCTTCCTCAAACATGAGTGCCATGTCAACTAGCTTCTCAAAGGTGGCCCCCATAGGGATGTGAGTCATAGCCAACCCATGCATAGGTTCATTCAAGCCTTTCACGAACCTCAAAGCCTTCTTCTCCGGTGTATTCACCATGTCTAGGCCAAACCTTGCCAATTGATTAAACTTGTTAACATATTCCTTCACCGAAAGGTTTCCTTGCTTTAGAGTCAAGAATCTTTCCATATACAAGTTTTCCTCCGCCCTTGAGAGAAACTTTGCCACAAATCTTTGCTTAAAATCCGCCCAAGAGTCAACGGGGCGTTCTCCATTAGTAACCTCCCACCAGAATGAGGCCTCTCCCTTCATTAACCAAGCAGCCAACTTGACTTTCTTCCCTTCTTCCATCTCAAAGATATCTATCAACTCTTCCACCTCCTTAAGCCAATCTCTAGCCTCCACAAAGGTTTCAGATCCTTGAAAAGGTTTCCCTCCCATAGCTTTAAATTCCTTGCTAGTCTTAGCAAAAGTATCCGTGCGAGGAGGAGGGGGAGGAGGAAGATCGGGTGCTACGGTTGGTGGAGGAATATTCGCTGGACCCGCAGTGGTGGCCCTAGCCTCCATCAATCTCCTATACCATACTGGTACCGTCACACCCTCCGGAAAGTTAAGATCCTCAGCCATGCTGAAACGAAAAAGGAAAGATTCAAAACGGAGAATTCGAAGGATATAGATATGGCTATTGGGGATTATGCTTTTCTTTCAAAAACTTTTCTCTTAAAAGACATGTTTTTGAAAATATCTTTTCCAAAAATGTTTTAGAAAAATAGTTTTCTAAAAATTTTATCTGTTCCGGGAACCTTTGCTCTGATACCACGTGTAATACCCCACACCCGCTATGGTCACTCACAAAGGGAATGCCATAGCATCGGTGGAGTATTTTAGTGAATATAGAACAGAAAAATTACACCAAGACAGATATAAATAGTACTTGAAATTTTAAAACATCATCTCATAACAGCGGAAATAAACATGTCTGGTTACATCATAAAGCCATGATAAAAGTCAAGTACAATATCCGTCAAAATAAAGAAGTACATAATCCCACTCTCTCATACAATAGCCATAACAAAAGAAAAGATAACTGGATAACTGGAGCTTTACATCTACCCAAGCTCCCAAAGGCTGGAACAGCAATCCGATCAAGCTCTACTACCGCTAGGATCCACCGTAGGACCTGAGGGTTGGGAAAAAGATAAAAACAACGGGGTCAGACATAAGTCTGAGTGAGCCCTATAACCTTAACAATACAATTATTAAAGTAATTAGGGTATGACATGAACTCGGTACGGTACCTTTGGGGATAATAACTACACTAAGTAGCCAACAACATAGGATGAACTAAGATAACCGTCAGGACGCATCTACCCACCCAAGGATAATTACTAACTGCACCACACCAGTCATTCCTACTTAAAGGTTGATCCCTTCCAAGGACTTAGAAAATTTCCCCAATAATTTCATGTACTCCTAGCTCACTACATAGGTGCCGTCTGCCCCTATCTCCACTAGGTGTACTCAGTAATTCTTACCCAGTAGTTTCGTGTACCCCTACATAGGTGCCGTCTGCCCCTATCTTCACTAGGTGTACCCACTACTCCCCATCGATCGGCTCCCTACCGTAGATACCCGTGCTGGTCCCACAGTGGGGTGTATCACTCCCCTAAAGTGGCTACCCAATACTAACGGTGCACGGCTTTATATCTACACGATGCAACAACGGCTTATCTACCAGCCCGGGCCCACACACGCATATGAAGCCCGTTGGACTTGCGTTGCCACCGCTAACCCGTTTTGGCCTCTTATAATCAAGCCCAATATGCGTGTCCCGTCACTCGACATGGGTCGAGCCCACAAAGATACGTTTGGGATATTGGTTGAAATGGGCCCCCACAAGCTACCCACTTAAGCTTGTCATATATCTAGTGTATCCCACTTAACCCTTTAATCATGTATAGTTACATGTTTCCACTTGGTTAAGTATTCTAATCGTATTTTCTATTGCCACCCAAGGCAACCCACTAGATTCCACATGCCACCCAAGGCAACCACAAAATTTCCTCATGCCACCCAAGGCACCCACTTAACCCCTCATGTCCCACTACATGCTATTATGGTTAAGTGTTTCTTAATTAATTAAGACCGTGATCTCCCGTAAAGACCTCCCACATTAGACTGGCTGTTATGACCGCCTGGTTAAGCCGGTAGAATCCGGGCAGTCTTACGTCATAACAGAGTCTAACCTCGTGTCTTTACCTTAATCACGTATTTAATTTATGGCTAAGACCTCTCACATTGGGCTAACATTTGTAGCAACTGGTTAAGCCGGTCGGGTCCGGGCAGTTTTACACTACAAATGAGTCCAACCTCGTGTCTTAGTCGATTAATTACACCTAATTAATCACCCCCATATTAATTATCCCTAATTAGTATCCAGTTTACCATAACATGGGTAGACCTAACTCAATAGGTAAATTCCCATGGGGTAGACCTAACTCAATAGGTAAATTCCCACTTATGGTAATTTATTTCTTTATGGTATGCTTAATCATACCCAATCATCCATTTATTAACATATTTACCCACCCCATCGTTCCCCACGTAAATCGTTCTCATTTCATGACATATAAAAGGGGAAGATCCATCACACATATCATGGGTTTAGCATATAACTTTGTCATGGGTTAAGAGGATGTCAACTTGCATATATGAACACATATTAACCCAACTTGCTCTTAAGCATCTACATAACTTGCATAATTATTCATATGACCTCATAAGCATGCATAACATGGTAATCTTGCATTTGAGCATACACCTAACTTGCATAATCATTCACATAACTTCATATGCATGCATAACATGTTAATCTTGCATTTAAACATACACATAACTTGCATCATTATTCTCATAACTTCATATGCATGCATAACATATTAACCTTGCATTTGAACATACACATAACTTGCATAATCATTCACATAACTTCATATGCATGCATAACATGTTAATCTTGCATTTAAACATACACATAACTTGCATCATTATTCACATAACTTCATATGCATGCATAACATGTTAATCTTGCATTTGAACATACACATAACTTGCATATTTATTCACATAACTTCATAAGCATGCTTAACATGTTGCATAATAGATCAATGTCCAACTTAGTGTTTTGCATCATAATCATCATGAAACATAGCACCAAACTTGCATAAAGATATAACATTAAACTTGCATAAAAATGTTATGAACACATATACTAAACTTGCATGACATAGAGCATATAACTTGCAAAACACGTGACATATACAATATTAAGCTTGCATAAACACATTGATCCACAAACATAACCATACATCATCATATCCTATCTTAATCAATTTAACAATTGATTCTTAAGGGGATAGAAGCTCACCAAAACAAAATTAGCAAACTAATGAAGAAGATTAAGAGGCTAGAAGTTGATTTGGAATGCTATCCCTTCTCTAATTTTGGTGGAGGCTCTCTCAAGTTTCAATTTGCCATAGTTTAGTTACTAGATTTAATTATGAATGAATTAGGGTAGGGTTAGGGTCTTATTTATAGGATTAGGTGAGTGTTTTAGGCCCTTAGATTAACCCTAGATTAGATTAGGACCCTTAGATTTAGGAAATCTTTAGAACCAGCCCTCCTAGCCAGCCTGAAATCCAACCTGGTGCAACCTGGTGCACCCAGGTTCAATGGACGGTGCCACCCTGTCGACAGGCAAGTCGACAGGCATGTCGACACCCCTGTCGACAGGCCTGTCGACAGCCCTGTCGACATGGGTTGGGCGGGAAGCTTCCCGCCTGACCCCGCCTGGCCCATCCCAAATCTGAATATTTGAATTTTCAAATCTGTTTTAGTTTTAATTTTTTCTGCTAACTTCATTGGGCCATAACCGGGCCATACGGACTCCGATTTTCAAAAACTCGGACTCTATTTCGCGTATTTTTCTGAGACGAACGCAATTACGCAGCCCGTTACCCCTAATTCCCACGTCTGAGATTATTTATCCTGTAATTAGTGAATTTTAGTATTAACTAAAATTCGGGGTGTTACACAACCCATAGCCCAAAAACATAAGAATTACTTCTAAAATCAACGCTTAGCATAGACATTCTCAAATCCAAAAAAGTCATGAATAAATGAGCCGATTCCCCAACAGGATTTGAGACAAAAACGGGATCCTCTACTACGCTAGTACTAAGGTGCAGAGACTTCAACTATCGAAGCAGAATTAAAAGGATGCGATGTACAAAAACAAAGTTCCCATGGTATGATAGAAAAGAAAAGCTAAACTTTTAACAGAAACGTTACCACCTCTCTTAGGTATGCTAGTAGTGAGAGCATACAATTGCCCTCTCGACGATCTTGTACTTAGGCTTGTGTTCTTTATCCTCGTTCTTACAATCCTTGTATAGTTTGTTGACCGGTTTCTCGAAAGCTATCTCCATCACACTACATCCCTACAAAGCTTGAAATAAGATTAGTCGCAGATGGAACTACTGTGGCTACAGATGGAGGTTGGGCACTTCTTTGCCCTCCGACTTGTGTCGTACGCCTACAAAATTATGGCGAAAAAGAAAGAAAGAGAAGATTCAAAGAGAGAATCAAAAGATAGTGCATATGGCTTTGAAGAATATGCCTTTCGTAAAACAAAACTTTTCTTTAGAAAAATGCTTCTTTGTAAACGTTTTGAAAATAATTTCAGAAGGTTTTTAAAAGATTTTGCCCGGTCTGGTAACCTTCTTCTCTGATACCAAATGTAACACCCCACATCCGTTAAGGTCACTCACAAAGGGAATGCCTTAACTTACATGGAGCATTATGGGTACTAGAACAGAAATATTACAAGACAGACATATATAAAACGGCGGAAGGTAAAGTTGAAGTACTTCAAATCATTTATTAAATATAATTGTTTACAATAAAAGCGCATCAACTTCCAATACCCAATTACATAGCTAAAATATCCGTCTTGCTCAAAAACAAAGAAGCATGAAAATAAATTGTAGTATTCCCCAATAAAGCAAAGCAGGCCATAGCCAAGAGAGATCCAAGCAGCACATGAAAGAGCCTTGGAGCTTGGTAAGATCCGAACTAAGCTGTATTTCCACCCTGCGAACCTTGGGGGGGGGGGGGGAACGGAAGAAAAAGAGGCGAAACAAACCGGGTCAGTCATAAAGACTGAGTAAGTCCTAGTGGCTTTCAGCATAAAAACCGGTGAAGATAATAAGGCATGAATAAACTGAAAGTAAACATAAGCATGATGACAAAGTAAGCTACAGGCACGATGAATCAAGTATAACATTGCAAGGCTCCCATTCAAGATGAACTAAGTATAGTTTCGCAAGATTTCTATCAAGCATCGCAAGATTTCTCTGCTTCACCATTAAAATGATATCTATTTGCTCTGCACCACCTAACTAGTGTCCCAACTAGTAATCTATATAAAATGATAAAATCATAACGTGATCCCAATCCTCGAAATTAAGGTTGCTTTCACGTGTACATCAATTATTTATTACCTAGATCTAATCTAGGGTTTTCTATCGAGCGCTTCCTAGATTCAACCAGGATTTATGCCACCTAGGTCCAACGTAGGGATTATGCTACCTATTGAACGCTTATGCCACCTAGGTCCAACCTAGGGATTATGCTACCTATGTGTGTCATACGGCCCCCAATGATTGTAGATACCTTTGTTGGTCCCACCATGGGGTGTATCAAGACCCATGGTGGCGGCCCGACACAATTCTAGAATATATAGGTTATACTACTGTCGCCCCAGTGCCCTGTTTGTCTGCTTTGGAGTGTGTGCACGCCCACACCCCGTTAGAACCCACACTGTGCACCCACCACCGTCGCTTTTGACCGCTTACAATCAGCCCAGTAATCGTGCCCTACCCTGCCTAGTTTCAGTGTACCATGATACCTAATTGGGTTACTGCTGAAATGGGTCCCCGTTACTAGGGTTTTCTATTGGTTAAGTTTGTGGGCCTATATATACAGATATTACCCACCTTCCCGTGATGTACTTAACCCACCGATTCAAGCATGCTTATTAATGGTTAAGTTTGCGGGCCTATATTTACTAATATTACCCACCAACCCGATATGTACTTAACCCTCTCCGTCCGTCACGTTAAGTTGGTTAAGTGTTTTCTCTTGTTTTACTTAACCCTACCACACATCATGTTATATCGGATAAGTGTCGTTCCTTGTGTTACTTAACGCTACCGCAAGCCTTGTTATACGGGCTAAGCATTCTCCCTTGTGTTAACTTAACCCCACCGCATGTCATGTCATATTGGTTAAGTGTACATTGACTTAGCTCACCTACTTATCATGTTGTGACGGTTAAGTGTTACCCTCTGTTGTTACTTAACCTTACTACGCATCACGTTATATTGGTTAAGTGCATGTTAACTTAACCCCATCCACCAGTCATATTATAATGGTTAAGTGTTACCCTCGTGTGTTTACTTAACCCACCACGCATCAGGTTATATCGATTGGGTGTTATCAACCTATTCAAGTTAGCCCAACCCATCCGCTAGTCATGTTATAACGGTTAAGTGTCATTAGCCTAGCCACGTTACTTAACCCACCCATTCATATCATATTGGTTGAGCCTACATTTACAAGTTTTACATGTTCTTAACTCATACCGGTTAGGTCCACATTTACGTGTCAAATTTCCATGTCATCCCACCTAACCCTCTAACCATACCCACGTCTTATTATGGTTAGTATTCCTTAATTCATTAATTATGACGAACGAATCATGACCTCTCACATTAGACCGTGCATTTTGTGGCCACTGGATTTGCCGGGCGGTTCCGGGCAGATTTACACCACAAACTGGGTCTAACCTCGTGTCATAAACCGTTACGCCTACAATTTGGCCTTCGACCTCTCACATTCAACTAACACTTTGTGGCTACTGGATTTGCCGGGCGGTTCCGGGCAGCTTTACACCACAAACTGAGTCTAACCTCGTGTCAAAGGTTCATTAATGGTCGTATTCCACCCAAAACCCCAATATCAGTTCATGTGTTTAACATATAGAAATGTTCATGGTTCACGTTTTTGCCCCCAAAACTTATTTCCAAATTATTATCATAATTCACTATACAGTTATGCCAAGTTATAGTCTTTTATTTACAATACATGCCAATTGTCCAAAACCCCACTTAGGCGCATTCATATTAAACCTCTACTAAGTCATGAATTATCATATATGTTTCAACTCCAAATTTTACATAATTAACATATGCCCAAGTTCTAGATTACATGTAAATTTTACATATGCCCAATTCGTACCAAATTTACATATGTTCAATTTATGTCGTTTTACATGTATGCCAATTTTATGCCATTTTACCATATCAAGTTCTAGCCAAAATTACATGTATCAAGTTTCATACCCAATAAACCCAAATCATGATTCATGATGTAGTTATCCCAAACTATAATCTTTTTATTACAATACATGTTTATGCTAATTATCAAATTTACAATTGCTTTCATGTTCAAATTTACAATTCTACATATGCCTAATTAACATAAGCCTAATCTTTTGATTTAATTTACATAGTCCCAAACTCGTGATTTAATTTACATGCCAATTCATGTATGCCCAAACTTGCAATTTCAATTATATTGACAATACCCAAATTTCAAATTTCACGTTATGCCATCAATTCCACCACACACATATATCCAAATAGGTAATATCCCAATATTTCCCCGTATACAAATCGCACGTATATCGTAGTTTAGGCCTAGTTCCGAAATTGACCAAGGTTCATCAAAAGAAAATAAATAGGGGAGGGTTGAATTTGTATAACAATAAGTACAGAGAGAAAACTGGCATAAGAACATCGTCTCAGGCATAAAAGATAGATCTAGATAATAATATCAACATGAATCAAGAAAAACTGATTTACAACAAGCTGAATAGATCATAGGCTTGACATGAAAATGGGAATAGAAAAGTCCCAAAACTCAAGATTCAAGAAGCAACAGAAATAGATCTGAATCAATAAACATACTTAAATCTAATTCCACTTTATTCCATGGCCATATTATAATTAAATGTTTAAATCTAAAAATAACTAGAACTTACAGAGCATGGCTAATGAATTAAGAATTGAATTTGTTGTAAAAATGTCGCGGCGTTGTTGATTTATTGTCTTGAATCATTGCAGAAGCCTTGTTCTTTGAATTGATTTGAGTTTGAATGTTTGTAATTTGATTTGGAGACGGCGGCCATGGTTCAAGAGCTATTTTACCAGCATAATGGTGTAAGAATGATTTGATATGAATTAGGTTAGGTCTAATGGTGTTTTATAGGTGTAGCAACTAGTTTAGGCCCTTAGATAAACCCTAGAATCAATCCGGACCATCAAAACACGTCTCAGGCTTCAAAAATGGGTACAGGGTCAAAACAGGTCGATCAGGTCGACCTGTATGGGGGGGAGGTCGACACTATGGTCGACCTGGGGGGTAGGTCGACCGTTTGGTCGACCTGGGGGGGTAGGTCGACCCTATGGTCGACCCCTTGGTCCAGTGCTGCCTAAAATCTGCTGAATCTTCTGAAGGCCATAACTTCTTCATCCAGACTCCGATTTTCGAAAACTCGGACTCTATTTCATGTAGAATTCTGAGACGAACGCAATGGCTTAACCCGTTTTCCCTGATTCTTATATTCAAATTTAATTCTGCCGTGATTTCTTGTTTTAACATGTTATCAAAATTCGGGTTGTTACAAAATCTATCCCAGGTAATATTACCTTCTGGATTATCCTTTATAACTGTTTCCCACCAGGACAAAGCTTCGTCTTTGAGTGCCCAAGATGCTAGTAATCTCTTCTCATCATCTCTTAGTTGGGAACGTTCAAAAATTCTTTCAGCAGAACGCATCCAATCTTGAGTTTGAATAATGTATTCATTTCTCGAGAATGGTACTCCACCCAGATTTCGATATTTCTTTAATAGAGCTTCTAGATCTGGTTCTATATTCCTTCTTCTGTTTCTGACACTCATTCTCTAGTCCTTCAGCAAATAACAGACCAAGTGTTAGGTCAATAGAAAATATATTATAAAACATAGAGACATGTACTTGAATGTAAATGTGCCTATGGGGGTGTGTTTTATTCTGCTATACTCATACTAAGACCTTACTGATCCTATTTGTAATGAGTTACTCGTCCAAGAACGCTACTGATTCTATTTCTGACGAGCTCGTTAATATGTTATATTCCAGAACTAAGCTTAACCAAAGATCTGATACCACGTGTGATGACCCCAAACCCCCGTTCTGTGGTGGCAAGGGTAATCTTTGGAATATAACACATAAACAAATAACAACAGAACAGAAATATATCATTACACCAGAAATGAACAGCAAAATACACTGAATACATAATAACATCAGAGTTACACAGCATAATAGGATCATACTTAGCACAAAATATAGTTTCAGCTTTATATAAAATGTCTGCAGCGGAATCAAACATAATATACATAACAGTGTCTGAAACTGTAACACCCCGTACTTTCTGTTAATGTAAAAGTAACGAATTAAACAATACTTAATTTCAAATGTGAGAATTAAGGGAAACGGGTTACGCCATTGCGTTCTTCTCGGAATTCTGCTTTAGATAGAGTCCGAGTTTGCGTGAATTGGACTTCGTATGAAGAAGCTATGGCCTCTAGAAGTTTCAGAAATTCAAATAAATACAAACAGCTCAAGCCAGATTTCAAAATTCAAACAGAATTCAGAAGCGGGCTGGGCGGGAAAATTCCCGCCCAGGCAGGTCGACCTGGGGGTCGACCCTAGTGTCGACCTCCCCCTTAGAGGTCGACCTGGGGGTTGACCTGGCCCTCGGCCAGATCTGAATTTTGAACGACTGATGACTTGTTGCTGAGTCACTAGGGTTTCTGGATGATCCTGATCTGGTCTGAGTAGCTGTGATTAACCCTAGGTTCATCCGACGGCTATAATTAAACTGAAATTCTATATAAACAACTCAATACTTAACCTAAAAACACACCGAAAAATAATCCTAGAACTGAAATGCCGTCAGTAGAGAACTGGAATAGCCGTCACCACTTTCAATTCTAAAACAAGATAGGAGCCTACATCTAAATCAAATTAAAACTAATCTAATTCAATGATCTTCATCAAAGGCACGCATCTCAAATTTCAGAATTCAGAATTAAAGAATTCCTTTTAGTTTGTAAGTTGGTTATTACGCAGATTTAAACGTTCTTTTTAAAATGAAATCATGGCACGTTGTAACTCGAATATGGAATGATGCTTATGTATGAGATAATGAAGTTTGATTCTAATGTATCTTAAATTACTGTTGCTATTGATCATGCCTATATGTTTGTGGTGATAAACATACCATATTGTATGTTATTGGAATCTATTACGATTGGGTAAAGAACTTATTATGGCAACAAAATGGTGAAACATGTCATGTTGTAATTTGGTGGTTATTTGCAAGTTTATGATCTAAATCACATGCTTACATGTTAGATCAACATTCATGAATATTTAGAACTACGTCAAGTTGAATCCATTTTTGTTGCAAGATTGGATTTGTAATCGTCTTATGTTTTAACATAAGTTATCATTCTAAGTGTGATTTAAGCATGTATATGGTAATCCTCTTATGTTTTTAACACATAAGTTATCATGCTAAGTTGTGATTTAAATATGTTCATAGTGGCTTTTCTTATGTTTTGACATACATAAGTTAGTATGCTAAATTGTGGTTTATATACTAAACCTCCATGTTAGACCCATATCAAGTTTACATGAAAATTAGATCCAACTTAGTCACAAGTTCACCCTTACCTGTTTAGTTAAGATAATGATACATCTATGCCAAGTTACATGTGATAAGTTAAATATATGCTATTTTATGTTTATTTCATGTTCCTTGTTTATTACCCCTTTTTGTTATGGGTTTGGGCTAATTTGCTAGCCCAACATTTCATGTAATTCGTACGTACGTTCTACGGGGATAACGATGGGAAAACATGAAAATTCATGGCATAGGTTTGTTCATAAAATGGTATATTTGATATATCATTTATTATGAGCAATAAATTGAAAAGATAATTATGGCACGAGTAAATTAAAATTAATTTACATAAAGAATTAAAGATATGTAGAAAATATGTGAATTTAGAAAAGACGATTATGCCTAACCCGAGGTAAGACTGAGTTGTGCTGTAAACCTGCTCGGAACCAACCACCATATCCAGTAACCAAAACAAGACCTATCTAATGTGGGTGGTTAGTGCATCAAGCCCAAAAAGGACCCGAGGTTAGACTGAGTTGTGGTGTAAACCTGCCCGGAACCGACCGGAAAATCCAGTGACCACAACAAGACCTGTCTAATGTGAGTGGTTGGTGCTTTAATGAATAAATTAAAGCTAAGTCAGGATTGGTAGGGTTAAGTCAATTAGGGAAACACTTAACCGATTCAACATGTTATCTAAACAGATGGGTGGGGTTAGGTAAACTTGGACACTTAACCAAATAAACATGTTGATTAGGAAACCCTAGTAACGGGGACCCATTTCAGTAGTAACCCACATAGATGTATCATGGTACCCAGAACTAGGCAGGGTGGGGCACGATTACGAGGCTGATTATAAGCGGTCAAAACGTCGGCGGTTGGTGCGTCAGTGTAGGTTCCGACAGAGTATGTGCGTGCACGTACTTCGAAGTGGAAAATGCAGGCACTGGGCATCAGTAGTATACACTGTGCATCTTGAATCGTGTCGGGTTGCCACCAGAGGGACTGATACACCCCATGGTGGGACCAGCACAGGTAACTACAGTCAAGCGGGGCCGAATGACACAGGACATGAATGCATGCAAGTAGGAGCCGATCATTAAGGGGATCGTTCGGTATAAACATGTGGGGCTGGTTGAACCAATGGTTAGTAGGTGCAGAGACTTTAGTAATGGGTACGATCACATGTTCATCTTTATCTTATATTAGGGTAATGTCCTATGTTCTGTTATTACTGTCATGATCCCTTTCCTTATTCAAATACTAGTAATCACTGAACTTACCAGACTTATTGTCTGACCCGTTTTCTTTCGTCCTCTTTTCATCCGTTCCCACCCCCCAGGTCCACAGGGAGGGAGTACTCCAGCTTAATCAGACTCTTTGCAAGCTTCAAGAAAGTAGATGTATGATTGGGACTCTCTTACTTTGGCTATGGCTTTTGGACACTACATTTGGGGATTTATGCAGTTTTATTTATTGTTTTATGCTTCTTTATTAAATAATCAAGACAAAAATTATGATGTAATGTTTTGGAAGTTATTTTGAGACAATTTGCTGTAATGCTTTTGTATTGAACCTCGTATGCAATAAATGTTTGGTTTTCGCAGCTTATATTTATCTGTCTTGTAAATTCTTCTGTGTCTTGAACCTATAACCCTCCACCAAAATTAAGGCATTCCCTTTGTGAGTGACCTTAACGGAGGTGTGGTGTTTCACTTAGTATCAGAGCAAAGGTTTACCAGATCAGATAAGAATTTTTGAGAACTATTTTCTAAAAGAAATATAAAGAAGCATTTTACAAGAAAAAGTGTTGTTTTAAAAATTTAAAAGGCGTAATCCCCAAAGCCATATGCTCTATCATTCTATCCTTTGTTTTGAATCTTTTCTTTTTCGTTTCAACATGTCTCGGAATCTTAACCTTCCAGAGGGTGTACTTATACCTGGCTGGTTCAGGAGGTACTTAGAGGATAGGGCTAACGATGCAGGCCCAGCAGATATTCCTCCTCCTCCAACTGCAGCGGTTCCTCCTCCTCCTCCCCCTCGAGAAAATGCTTTCTCAAAGATTTGTAGAGACTTTAGGGTCATGTATGGAAAGGATTTCAAGGGAACTGAGTAATTCGTGGAAGCGAGAAACTGGCTTAAAGAAACTGAAGACCTATTCAATATCTTCGAAGTGGATGATAGACAGAAGATACAGTTGGCAGTGTGGTTGCTCAAAGACGAAGCTTCCTATTGGTGGGAAGTCACTAACGCTGAAAGGCCAATTGAAACTTGGTTGTATTTCAGAATAAGTTTTGAGATGAAATTCCTCTCACAGGCTGAACGAAGTTTACAGCTAGAAAAGTTCTTATCTCTTAAGCAAGGAAGTATGACGGTCAAGGAGTACGTCAACCAATTCAATAAGTTGGCCCGATTTGCACTGGATTTAGTGAATACTCCTCATAAGAAGGCTCTCCATTTTGTCAAGGGATTTAATGAGCCACTTCACAGCCTGGCTAAGACCCATGTACCTATGGGGGCTACTGACGAGAGGTTAGTGGACATGGCACTCTTACACGAGGAAGGCAAAGGCAAGAAAGAAGAAAAAACGGAAGTGCCTCAAGATAAGAAGGGGGAAGGGTCACAGAACAAGAATGCTGATTCAAAGAAAGGCGGGAAGAACAACAAACCTCATGACAAGAGAAAATGTAATTTCTGTGGTATTCCTGGGCATCTAGTCAAAGACTGCAGGAAGAAGAAAAGGAAGATGGGTGGCTATTTCCACTGTGGTGAGACGGGACACATGATTAAAGACTGCCCGAGGAAGCAAGGGCAGAGAGCTGGACCTTCGTCTGGAGGACAAGTTCACGCTCTCACGGCACCTCCGCAAGAACAAGGTAGAAATATTTCTATCGAAAGTTTAGTCTATCTTTTTGATCATCCTGTTCGTACATTGTTTGATTATGGCGCATCGCACTCATTTGTATTTGCTAATTTAGTTGAATCTCTACAACTGGACACTAGTTTAGTAGAGTATCCCTTGGTTGTTTCAAATCCAATCGGGTGCTCAGCTTATTTGTTAATGGTTTGTTTGGATTTGAAAATATCTATTCTAAGCATTGAGTTTAGATGCAATGCCTATGTTTTGGGCTTCACGGGCTATGGGTAGATTCTAGGAATGGATTGGCTATCCAGTAATGGTGCCATCCTCGACTGTGAGAAGAGAGTGGTTAGACTCCTGACTCGCCTTGGTAACACTCTTGAAATTTCTTGTAATCCCCTGAACTCTGTTATGCTAAGTTATCTAGAATCTCTTGATGCGTCTGTTGAGGACTTGCAGTCTGTAAAGGTAGTCCATGAATACTCGGATGTGTTTGAAGAGGTAAAGGGTTTACCCCCGAAGCAGGAGATAAACTTCTGCATATACTCGTTGACAATGCAAAACCCGTTGCCTTACCCGTTAGGCACATGGCCTCAAGGGAGCGGAAAGAGATCAGCAAGCAAACTAAAGAGCTCCTAGAAAAGGGGTTTATAAGGCGGAGTATTTCTAAATGGGGTGCTCCAGTAGTGTTCGCAACTAAAGCGGACGGTTCGCTTCGCCTGTGCATTGATTATAGGGAGCTAAACAAGTTGACAAAGAAGAATAGGCACCCACTCCCCAGAATAAATGATTTGTTTGATCAGCTTGTAGGTGCATCGGTTTTCTCCCAATTAGATCTAGCTACTGGGTTTCATCAACTAAGAGTGGCTGAAGACAGTATTGATAAGACCGCGTTCAGAACTCCAGATGGTTTCTTTGAGTGGCTTGTCATGCCTTTCGGCTTGACAAATGCACCCGCTTACTTCGTTGATTTAATGAGCAGGGTGTTCAGGGAGTTCCTCAATAAGTTTGTGGTGGTCTTTGTAGACGATATTTTGATCTTCTCAAAGAATGAGGAAGAGCATGCTCAGCATCTAAGGGAAGTCATGGATACTCTCCGTGCACATCAGTTGAAAGATAAATTCTCCAAATGCCATTTTTGGAGAGAAGAAGTTAGGTTCCTTGGACATGTGGTGTCCAAAGAGGGGTTAGCTGTGGACCCCGCGAAAGTGATTGCTGTGCAAGATTAGAAGGTTCCTCGAAACGCAACCGAAGTCCGAAGTTTTCTTGGGCTAGCAGGTTTCTATCGAAAATTCATCAAAGATTTTGCAAAAATCTCAGCTCCACTCACAAGGTTGACAAAGAAGAACTTAGCTTTCAATTGGGATTTGGATTGCAATATTGCTTTCCAACGATTAAAAAGGGCTCTAACAATAGCCCCAGTTCTGACATTGCCTGATGGAAGCAAGATGTTCACAGTATACACAAATGCATGCGGAACGGGACTAGGCGCGGTTCTGATGCAAGAAGGGAAGGTAGTGGCTTATGGTGGAAGGCAGTTGAAAGTACATGAGAAAAACTATCCAACCCACGACCTAGAGTCGGAAGCCATCGTTTTTGCGCTTAAGTCTTGGTGCCATTATCTCCTAGGTGAGAAATTTGAATTGTATACTGACTATAAATAGTTGAAATACCTTTTCTTGCAGAAAGACTTCAACTTGTGGCAGCAACGATGGATGGAGTTTCTTGCCTCGTATGATTTTGAGATTTCCTACACTCCTGGCAAGGGCAATGCAGTAGCAGACGCCTTGAGTAGAAAGAAACGGACCTTAAGCCCTCTCTTTGTAGAAAGGCAAAGTTTGGAGTACATAGCCAACTTTGACTTTAGGCCCTCCTCTGAATTTGTAACTGGCCTGTTAGCAACATTGGAAGTACGGCCTACGCTTTTGGACTCAATAGGGGCCGCGCAACGTGAAGACCCTCAGCTAGTTGATATAATAGATAAGCTGGTTAGGGGTGAGACTTTGTGTCACCTCAATAGATACTCCATCGATGATAAGGGACGGTTGAGGCGGGATGGAAGACTATGCATCCCACAAGCAAGGAATTTGGTGGAGAAGGTTCTCGAAGAGGCACACCATTCCAAGTTGACCATACACCCCGGTGGAGACAAAATGTACAAAGACATAAAAAGGGTTTTCTTTTGGAGTGGCATGAAAAGAGATGTAGCAGAATTCGTCTCCAAGTGCATGAAATGCCAGCAAGACAAGGCGGAACAGAAGAAGCCTGGAGGTTTGCTTCATCCTCTAGAGGTCCCAGAGTGGAAATGGGATAGCATTTCAATGGAATTTGTTGATGGGATGCCTAGGTCAAGGAGGGACAACACCAGTATTTGGGTAATAGTGGACAGGCTCACAAAAAAGCGCCTGCTTCATACCCGTCAAGAGTAGAAGAACTGCCTCATCTCTAGCATCCATATATCTTAAAGAGATAGTTCGACTCCATGGGATACCCTCCAGCATAGTGAGTGATCGAGACCCTATCTTCACGAGCGAGTTTTGGAAGAGTTTACAAAAGGCTGTAGGCACATAGTTATGCCTAAGCACGGCCCATCACCCTCAAACCGATGGCCAGACGGAAATGGTCAACAGAGTATTAGAAGACCTCTTGAGACTATGCATTGTTGACTTCGGAGGTACATGGGAGGATCACTTGCCTTTGGTGGAATTCGCTTACAACAATAGCTACCAAGCCACAATAGGCATGGCGCCTTTCGAAGCTTTATATGGAAGACCGTGCCAGTCACCAACTTGCTGTTGGTAGTCCACAGACAAGCTCATACTTGGGCTAGACATGATCAGAGAAACTGCAGAGAAAGTGGACTTGATACGAAGAAGAATGAAGACTGCCTAAGATAGACAGAAGTCCTACGCAGACAAAAGAAGAACTGACCTTGAGTTCGAAGTTGGAGACAAGGTGTTCCTTAAAGTTTCCCCTTTGAGAAACGTCGTTCGCTTTGGATCCACAGGAAAGTTAGCACCAAGATTTGTAGGGCCGTTCCCTATCATCGAGAAGATTGGGAAGATGGCTTATAGGATACAACTGCCCGAAAGATTGGCTGGGATTCATAATGTCTTTCGTGTCTCACACCTGCGGAAGTGCCTACACGAGTCTACGGAAGTGGTGGAACCAAGCATGCTAGAGGAAGTAGAAGTTGAACGAGAAGCAACTGTGAGGAGAGTTCCGACCCGTATCTTGGGAACAGAAGTGAAAAAGCTACGCAACCGTGAAGTTAAGCTCGTCAAAGTTCAATGGAGAGATGTCGAAGAAGACGCAACTTGGGAAACTGAGCACAAAATACGTGCGGCCTACCCTTTTCTTTTTGAGGGTACATCTTTGATCTCTCTTTTCTTAAGTTTATGCTCGTATTTATCTTTATAGGTGTATCTTCTTGATCCTATCCTTAGGTAGGAAACCTTTTTGGATGTAAACATGTAATTGAAACATGTTATGGTTGATGGTTGCTAGTGGTTGCTAGTGGTTACTCGTGGATGCATATACACAGACATTAGGTATTAGATCGGCTCAGTCACTTTCATATTGCATATGCATATATGTATTTGTATATGGATTGAAACTTGATGTGTTATCATATGGACGTTGCATTTGTATGAATGATTGTGCACTAATGTAGGAAATTTTGAGTAGGAAAAATTGTATACATAATGGACTCAAGGCACCGACATAATTTGCATTAAGGAGGTCAACTGAATCAGTGGACCGCCTGATTTTGCATTAGATAAGGACATGTACACACACTATGCATATGATCATGAAGTATTAGAAACCTTTTAAGGACAATGGACGCCTGTGTTTGATGGTTGAGTAGATGGGTGATTGGATGGTAGGATATAAGTTCCTCTCTACTTGAAGATTTCGGGGACGAAATCCTAAAAGGACGGGAGAATGTAACACCCCGTACTTTTTGTTAATGTTATAGTAACGAATTAAACAATACTTAATTTCAAATTTGAGAATTAAGGGAAACGGGTTACGCCATTGCGTTCGCCTCGGAATTTTGCTTGAGATAGAGTCCGAGTTTGAGTGAATTGGACTTCGTATGAAGAAGATGTGGCCTCCTGAAGTTTCAGAAATTCAAATAAATTCAAACAGCTCAAGCCAGATTTCAAAATTCAAACAGAAGTCAGAAGCGGGCTGGGCAGGAAAATTCCCGCCCGGGCAGGTCGACCAGGGAGTCAACCCCAGTGTCGACCTTCCCCCCAGAGGTCGACCTGGGGGTCGACCTGGCCCCCGGCCAGATCTGAATTTTGAACGACTGATGACTTGATGCTGAGTCACTAGGGTTTATAGATTGTCTTGATCTGGTCTGAGTGGCTGTGATTAACCCTAGGTTCATCCGACGGCTATAATTATACTGAAATTCTATATAAACAACTCAATACTCAACCTAAAAACACACAGAAAAATAATCCTAGAACTGAAATGCCGTCAGTAGAGAACTTGGAATAGCCGTCACCACTTTCAATTCTGAAACAAGATAGGAGCCTATATCTTAATCAAATAAAAACTAATCTAATTCAACAATCTTCATCAAAGGCGTGCATCTCCAATTTCAGAATTCAGAATTCAAGAATTCCTTTTAGTTTGTAAGTGGGTTATTATGCAGATTTAAACGTTCTTTTTAAAATGTAATCATGGCATGTTGTAACTCGAATATGGAATGATGCTTATGTATGAGATAATGAAGTTTGATTCGAATGTATCTTAAATTACTGTTGCTATTGATCATGCCTATATGTTTGTGGTGATAAACATACCATATTGTATGTTATTGGAATCTATTATGATTGGGTAAAGAACTTATTATGCCAACAAAATGGTGAAACATGTCATGTTGTAATTTGGTGGTTATTTGCAAGTTTATGATCTAAATCACATGCTTACATGTTAGATCAACACTCACGAATATTTAGAACTACGTCAAGTTGAATCCATTTATGTTGCAAGATTGGATTTGTAATCCCCTTATGTTTTAACATAAGTTATAATGCTAAGTGTGATTTAAACATGTCTATGGGAATCCTCTTATATTTTTAACACATAAATTATCATGCTAAGTTGTGATTTAAATATGTTCATAGTGGCTTTTCTTATGTTTTGACATACATAAGTTAGTATGCTAAATTGTGGTTTATATGCTAAACCTCCATGTTAGACCCATATCAAGTTTACATGAAAATTAGATCCAACTTAGTCACAAGTTCACCCTTACCTGTTTAGTTAAGATAATGATACATCTATGCCAAGTTACATGTGATAAGTTAAATGTATGCTATTTTATGTTTATTTCATGTTCCTTGTTTATTACCCCTTTTTTTTATGGGTTTGGGCTAATTTGCTAGCCCAACATTTTATGTAATTCATACGTGGATAACGACGGTAAAACATGAAAATTCATGGCATAGGTTTGTTCATAAAATGGTATATTTGATATACCATTTATTATGAGCAATAAATTAAAACGATAATTATGGCATGAGTAAATTAAAATTAATTTACATAAATAATTAGACATATATGGAAAATATGTGAATTTAGAAAAGACGATTATGCCTAACCCGAGGTTAGACCGAGTTGTGGTGTAAACCTGCCCGGAACCGACCGGCATATCCAGTAACCACAACAAGACCTGTCTAATGTGGGTGGTTAGTGCATCAAGCCCAAAAAGGACCCGAGGTTAGACTGAGTTGTGGTGTAAACCTGCCCGGAACCGACCGGCAAATCCGGTGACCACAACAAGACCTGTCTAATGTGAGTGGTTGGTGCTTTAATGAATAAATTAAAGCTAAGTCAGGATTGGTAGGATTAAGTCAATTAGGGAAACACTTAACCGATTCAACATGTTAACTTAACTAATGGTGGGGTTAGGTAAACTTGGACACTTAACCAAATAAACATGCTGATTAGAAAACCGTAGTAACGGGGACCCATTTCAACAGTAACCCACATAGATGTATCATGGTAACCTGAACTAGGCAGGGTGGGGCACGATTACGGGGATGATTATAAGCGGTCAAAATGTCGGCGGTTGGTGCGTCAGTGTAGGTTCCGATGGAGTATGGGCGTGCATGTACTCCGGAGTGGAAAAAGCAGGCACTGGGAATTAGTAGTATACACTGTGCATCTTGAATCGTGTCGGGTTGCCACCAGAGGGACTGATACACCCCTTGGTGGGACCACCACAGGTAATTACAGTCAAGCGGGGCCGAATGACATAGGACATGAATGCATGCGAGTAGGAGCTGATCATTAAGGGGATCATTCGGTATAAACATGTTGGGTTGGTTGAACCAATGGTTAGTAGGTGCAGAGACTTTAGTTGAAACACCCCACCTCCGTTAGGGTCACTCTCAAAGTGAATGCCCTAATTTTGGTGGAAGTTTATAAGTATAAGTCACAGATATACAAGACAGATATAAGAACACATATTTGTAAACAGCGGAAAAACAACAACTTTTATTTCATAAAAGCAAATACGTGCTACAACAACATCACCATAATTGTCTTACATCCTTTCCAAAAACATAACATAACTCCTTCATAATCTGTCTTGATTACATTATTTAAAGAAGTAAAAAAAAAACATAAATAAACTGCAAGAGCCCCATAGTGTTTGTCCAAAGCCATAGTTCAAAACGAAAAGGTCCAAGCAATACATTTTTCCTCTTCAAGCTGGATGTTAAGGCCGGTCAAGCTGCAGTGTTCCCTCCCTGTGGACCTGGGGGGGGGGGGGGAAACGGAAGAAAGAAGACGAAAGAAAAGTAGAGTCAGACATAAAGCCTAAGTAAGTCTAGGACTATTCTATCTATGAATAAAGAACTGGGTATGATAAGTATAAACAAGAAGTGGGAAAGCACTCTAAACTTGGTTAAGTTGTCCAGGGTCGAATATACTATCGTACCCCATGTTAGTCTCTGAACCCATATAAACTAGTTTCCAACTGACACCCCATAATCAGGGTGAAGTGATCCATTCTATGATGATCGGCTCCTACTCGCATAGTTACATGTGTCTTACGGCCCCCGATGTTGTAGTTACCTATGCTGGTCCCACCATGGGGTGTATCAAGTCCCATGGTGGCGGCCCGACACAATCCTAGAATGCACAGGTATGCTACTTGTGTCCAGTGCCTTATTTTTCTGCGCCGGAGTGTGTGCACGCCCGCACCCCGTTAGAACCTACACTGCTACACCACCGCCGTCGATTTGACCTCTTACAATCAGCCCAGTAATCGTGCTCCACCCTGCCTAGTTTCAGGGTATCATGATACACCTTCTAGGGTTACTGCTGAAAAGGGTCCCCCGTTACTAGGTTTTCTATCTCTATCCAACATGCTAAGTTGGTTAAGTGTTGTTAGACCCAAAAGTGGTTCTAACACCCAAATTGATTAAAAGCAAATAAGATGAGATAAAAATAAAAAGGGACACACAGGATTTATAGTGGTTCGGCGAAGAAATGCCTACGTCCACTTATCTTTCACTATATTCAATGATTCAGTTGCAAATACAAGGTAATTGTCACTTGATTTCACTCACAACTCGCTTATATTCACTCAATAGATTAAAACAAATAATGAAAGAAGATTTGGATTCTCCGGGAGTAATGGAGTTCGGATTATGGAGGTAGTTGAATTCTCAAAGTGCCTAAAAAAGATCCTTCTCTTTGTCTCCAGACGGGGTATTTATAGGTGGGAATTTGCTCGAAACTTGATCCGGGTCGGGGCCACATGTCGTCCATCCCACTATCTTCGGGTTCGGATGAATTATTATGTTGACAACGCATCAAAGGAACGGACGTTACGAGTAGGAACTGGTCACAACCGGTCCGGATATCCAGGCGCTTTTGTAGGAGAATAACATGGAATATGGACTCGGATCGGAGACGCACATACAAGGGGTTCGGATCGGGATATCCGACCCGAACCGGATTGGCTTGGATGCAATGCTCTCTTCTTCTCTAATCTGCTCCGCTCCGATCCATTTTCGTGGCAAACAGGTGGCTTTCCGATCCAATTGAAATCATGTTGCCCTCCGATCCGATTAGATATACCTTACCAATTTCCTCAGCAGCAGTTCACCGATCCGAACAGAGGACTCTATCCGACCCGAACCGATATGTTGCTCTGACCCGACCCGAACAGCTGCTGCTATCCAATCTAGATTGTAGTGTCTTCTCCAATCCGAACCGAAGTCTTCTAATTAAAAATGCTCTTCAATGTCTGGTTTCTTGACTTTGTGTTGCCAAGTTCACAAAGTAGGCTAACACTTTGCCCCCTCAAAGGACGCTTATGTTGTATACGAAGCATGCTTTGATGTCGTTGGAATGCTAGTCCTTGAATCAGAACAGTCAGAAAGTCACTTCTGTTCGTTTGTGAAGATGCGTTGCTTCATGAAGACATGTCTCTTATCACTTATATATATGTCGTGAAATACTTGATTCATTTTCTTCATTTTTCAGTCAAGTCCAAAAGTTCTTCTCGACATATAGTATTTTTCTCAGGTATGTTCTTTCCTAGTTTTTCTTTTAAATCCAATTCGAATGCTAGAGGAATGCACAGATTTCTACCCGGTTCGGTGTCCGACTCGAGCACCTTTTCTTCCTGTTTCGCTTTGCACTGGGTTGATGGGCCGGAAGATGTGGGCTGGCTTGGACTCGTTCCGAACGGAGTAAAATACGGGGAATACAAAGAGCCATCTCACGTCTTATATAAACCCAACCACCTAAACTCTTCTACCTTTTTTTTACTCCCACAATTCTTGTTCTCCCAGCTTTATACCGAAACCCTATTTCCTAAAAAATCGAAAAAATCCAAAACTTCTCGTTTCAATCTTCGAATAAAACATCTAGGTATTTTAAATCTTCGATTATTTATGTAATAACTGATTTCAGCTAGAATTTGCGGTTAAATCGAGCGATTGGAGTGTGGTGTTTGTTGAACTCCGACGCCTGGATCTCCTCCACCGTTTGTCATCGTCGTTGATGGCGTCTTCGCCGTCTCGAGGTAGCAACGGGGGTCATTGGGATCCAGCGTTAAACATTCAAGCACATAAACGCTTAACTTCATTTTGGTCTAGTGAAATTTGAAGACGAGAAAGGGGAGAATAGGAACTGGGTTCGGTTCGGGTAAGGAAGTGCTGAAGCAGCGGAGGGGAGGACAAGTTCATATGTTAGGATCGGGTCGGAATGAAATGCGATATGGAGAAAGCCATGCTTGCCCGACCAGGTCGGATTGGAGGAAAAGATAGAGAAAGGAAAAGGATGTATGGATCCTTTTGTTTGCTGAACCACTCCGAATGCTTATTCCGATCCGGTTTTAAACTGCCAAATATGAATGTCTTCTCCGAACCAAACAATACGCAGACCCGAGCCGATCCCAGCTATATGCACATCCGATCCGAACCCAACAATAAGCACACCCTATCCGAACTGAATGATATGCATATTCCAACTCAAAGCACAAGACTTTATCCAACCAGGGTTAAGCAATGCTTGACATAATCTTCAACTTAATGAACAGTTAGGGTAGTGCCTTATGAACGTAAACGATCATCAAGATTTATTCTGAACATCGCCGCTCCGTTAGAACTTCGCATTATGCTTTTAAGTGTTTTTCTTCTCATGTTTTGCGCACACCACACACACTTTAGCTCACACATATGCACAGGGGGACATGGGCTAATTTACTCTAATCCGTGCTATTGCTTCTTCAATAGTTCTATGACAATGAGGCCCAGACGCTCTTCCCGTCTAGCTGAGAGGAAAGAAGCCCCGGAAACTTCTAACAAAATCACTCTTGAGGATATATCTTCTTCGTCTGATCCAGAATGGGACAGTGAGGGTCCAGACTACGGGGTTGGAGATCGAGAAAGCAACGAGGCGTCTTCGGAGAACGAGGTTTCTCTGGGTTTTGAGGAGGAAGGAGGGATCGGTTACGATCGAGCCCCTGACGAATTTGAATCAGCCATCATATTGGAATCACCTTCGGACTCCATTGAATCAACAATTGACAATGATCGACTTGTCCGAATTTGCCTAAAATACGGGATAATGAAAAGGGACACTCTAGTGCCTTCACGCTCTGACCGCCCCCACAACCCTCCAGAAGGATATATGACGGTCACTCGATTGATGTGCATGGTTGGTGCCATTCCTCCATTCTCCCCATTCATTGTTGATTTTTTAAGACAAATGCGGATTGCCCCCATGCAATTGCACCCCAATTCATATGCCTATCTGCACACCTTGTACATAGCATATCGGGAAATCTTAGGCATAGAGCTCACATTCGATGACGTTCACTTTTTCTATAATTTCAAGCATCGGACTCGAGAGACTCCATCCTTCTGCTATTTTGAATCAGTCCCAAAAAGAAAGATAATCTCTGCACCATTCAGCAGTAAAGCTGGAGATTCCAGACTAGAATGGTTCTACGTGAAGCAACAGCCTGGACGCGCCAGGAGATGGACAAAATCAAGTAAAGCGTTGATTTTCTAAATCCGGATTCTATACACTTAAATCATCACCCTGACCTGTTTTCCTTTTTGTTTGCAGTCGACAATCCCAAACAGATATCAGATCAGGTGTTCTTTGATCGGATGCACCGACTTCTTAATGGCGATCAAAAATTCTTGACTATCGACGAGGTCCTTAAAGATGAATACCTCCACTTTCATGGGCTGCTATCCGTTTTTCGTAGCATCGGTCATGGGACGGTCCCTTACGCATACATTCCTCCAGTGGAGATAGTTCCAGAGACAGGAGAAGGCTCGGGAATTCCTACAGTGCCTCTTCAAACTTCGCCTTCTCCATCTTCCACACAAGATGATGAATTGGCTAATCTGGCCGAAAAGCATCGTGAAGGGTATATTGCCCCCGAGGAAACTACCTCTCTAGACAAGTCAAAATCCTCCCAAGAGTCGCTACTTCATGCTTCCGAAGGGGATGTTCCTAGCACTGATGAGCACATATTTCAGGGTTTGGGGGATCTCCCCTTACCTGAGACTATATATACTTCGGAGGATTTCAGGAAGGATCCTTTAGTCTTCACCTCTTCTGAAGAAACCACTCCTGCTAAGGCCAAAGAGCCTGCCCGCACTAGTCTAGCTTCAGACTCGGGTTGGTTGGGGGGAAACACACCACTTAGGATACACTTTACACCACAACATTAGCATTCATTGCACTTCTTTCTCCATGAATCCATTAATTCTAAACTTCGTTTATTTTATCGTGCAGGTACAATGTCTCGATCCTACTACGATATAAGAAAACTCCGTCGCAGCATGTCCAATCCTCCTCAGGATGTCGAATACGATCGCCGGGATGACCGTGGTAGGGAGGAGAGAAGGCCTTATGATCCCTATCGTTCTCGACCCTCACGCTCCCGCTCACCAGTTCGATCGGAACAAGAGAAATATAAGAGCAATCAAAGCCGCAGGGAGGAGGACAGACCACCTTCTAAAGACTCCACTTCCTCCCATGAAAAGCGGAGTAGAGAAAGAACTCCTCCAAAAGAAGCCGGGTCTCGAAGTAAGCACAAAGTCCCTGCCACTAAACGACCTAGGACGGACAAAGAGACTACTGAATTCTCTTCTCATAGGGACACCGAATTATCAGTTCCCGCTCCTCCCCCACTAGATGCGGGAACTGCAGTCAAGCTGGCATATTTAGAGGAGCAATTTCCCGAGCACTACTTCGAGACTTTGACCTTTCTACCTACCCTTGAACCTATTTCTTCTAATTGGGCAGATGAGGCCAAAGCAAAGATTGATTTGGTGGAAAAACAATATACTGAGATGTTCAAGTATTCACGCAATCTTTCTAGAATCATCCGCACTCTAATCACAAATACCAATTAAATGCAAAAGGCCGCAGAGGAGGACGCTAAGGCCTTAAAAGCTCTAGGAAAAGATTTAGAAGACACTCAAGCTAAGCTAGCTGTCGCTCAAAGGGACGCTTCTAACTTCAAACAACAATTCGAGGACATGCAAAAGCGTTATCATGACTTGCTTGAGTCTCATACTCAGGAGCGTTCTGAACTAAAAAAGCAAGCTGATGAGGCCAAGTCAGAAGCTGCTAAGACACGCCTTGCTTATGCTGAGCTTGAACGAAAAAACGCCGAGTTAGCAAAGAGGAGTGCTGAATTAGAAAAGAAGAATGCTGACTTGGCTTCAAAGTTGTTGGAGGCAGAGAATAGGGCTGCTCTGGCCAAGGGCAATGTGGAGTGTGCTATTAAATCTGCGGAGGAAGCCCGCAAGCAACTATCAGAGGCGGAGGCTGATATTCAGGGCTTCGGCGAGCTAATGATTGAATTCTTCGCACACATTATTCGTCGTCGAAACATTTCTTGGATCGAGGATTATCCATCCACTCTTGTTCAAGTATGGAATCAAATCGTTGAGTGGGAAAAAGAAGAACTTAAGGTCGATTCCCTTGATGAAGATAAACTGATGGAGAAATACTTGAGAGATGATGAACCGAAGCGTCTAGCTGAAGGGTGCCGCCTCATTGCTGAGGCCATGGAAGAAGAGAGACGGAAGTCTAGACAAAAAACCATTCTCAAAGCCGGTTCCTCTTTTCTGCCCCTGCAACCTCCGAAGTAGAAGGGTATGATCCCGAAAATCCGGGAATTCCTCGAACAACCCTGCTATCCCCTATTCCTGAACTAACCCCAGAGGTAGTGGTCACCCCCGCTGATATGTCTTCGGAAGGTATCGCTATCTTTTCCCCTCAATTTGCCAAAGCTATTTCTACCTTTCGCCACGTGATTGAACAATCGATGAGAGACCCTTTGTTTTCGCCTGAGTTGATAACCGTTGATTCTCATTCTGTAGGTGTTGAATCATCCGAAAAGACAGATGTAGCTCAAGGAGCTGTCGCTAGGACAAAGCCCGCTGATAGGGCCAAAGAAGGGGAAGACAAGGCTGCTTCTATAGACTTGGGGGAAGGAAGTGAGCCAACTAAGGTCACCACTCCCCATGATGAAGAAATGATAGCAGCTTTAAAGGACGACGGAGGAGACGGGGGTCATGAAGAGGAACCGGTAGCTGCAAAAACTAGGGAGTCGAAAAGCGCTGATGACGTTACCTTGGCTGCCATGAAGGCTGATCAAGACAAGCGCTTGCAATTAAAGGCCGAAGAACTAGACCCTGAGGTCCTCAAGCCCCTCGCAGTTGTGGATGCGGGTTCAAGGTTAGTTGTTAAGCTCTCAACTAGATCTATTACCGAAGAACTTGCTAAAAAATCTTCTCTTGATTCCAGTGTCCCGCCCTCCGGGAAGAAGTCTACTGGCTCCAGTACCGCATCTTCAGGGAAAAAGAAATCAAAACGAATCTTGACTGAAGCCGAGAAGGAAGCAAAGGATGCGGAGAAAGCCGCCAAGAAATCTAAGGCTCATTCCAAACCCAAATAGTGGGTTCCCCTGTATCTTTTTAGCATCTTTGTGAACCAATAATTGCTGCTACAAAAGCAGCTCCTGCACTTTCTTTTTTAGCTATCTCCCTGTACAAATTATTTCATTTGTAAATAAAAATAATTCACTTTTTGCAATGTTTATTTGTTAGTAGTTCTGCACTTATATAAAAATGCATGTCTATAGTTATGAAACGAAGTTGTGGAGGGGGGAAATATGTGTATGCATACGTGTCCCCGGTTAACTCCCACGAATTATTTAATATGCTTAATCAAGCAATCTGAATGCTCCCAATTCTCTGACGGGATAGCACTTCCTGTGTCGTCAGTACCTGTCGTTTTTTCTTGCATTTCTTTTATACTCTCTCTCTTTCTCTTGAGAGTTAGAGTTCGAGCTTAGTCATCTATTCATTCCCCGGTCTTTCAACGGGGAAAGAGTTCTTTTTCAGCGCTCAGTCGGAGGCGCTTTTATACTCTCTCTCTCTTTGGAGAGTTAGAGTTACGAGAAGAATCTCTTTTTCAGCGCTCAGTCGGAGACGCTTTTATACTCTCTCTCTCTGGAGAGTTAGAGTTACGAGAAGAATCTCTTTTTCAGCGCTCAGTCTGAGACGCTTTTATACTCTCTCTCTCTCTGGAGAGTTAGAGTTATGAATGTCGTTTTCTCATTCTTTTATGTCTTATTTGCCTTCAACCTTTTTAAGCTGTGAGTTATCCTGTATCTTATAATCACAACAGAATAACTGATAAATGTATATATGTAATGCATAAAAGTAAATAACACACAATATTTTTATAGTGGTTCAGCTAAGTCGTAGCCTACATCCACTTTATAGTCCTTTATTCATATCGTCAGATTTTCCCAAGGCAAGTCGTGCCTTATTACAGAGTTCACAGGAAAATAACAAAAAGTACAGCATTTCTAATCCAAATATCGCATTAAGTGTTGGGCATTCCATGCTCGAGGGACTTCTTCGCCATCTACGGTCGTTAACTTGAAGGTTCCTTTTTCAAGTTTCCGTTGGATGACAAAGGGTCCTTCCCATTTTGGGCCGAGGTGAGGAAGGGATGGAAAAACTCTCTTCAGCACCAAATCTCCTGGTTCAAAAGTTCTGAGGCGAACTTTTTTGTCATAATAGCGTGCCATCTGACGCCGATGTCTTGCTGCACGCAAATCTGCTTCGTCCCTTTTCTCTTCGACTTCATCAAGAGACTCAAGTAAGAGCGCCCGATTCGTCATCGGGTCATAATATGTCACCCTGTGGGAAGGAACTTCCAGTTCAACTGGAATTACTGCTTCTGAGCCAAAGGAGAGAGAGAGAAAGGGGTATGACCGGTGGCTGTCTTAAATGTTGTTCGATATGCCCACAAAGCTAGGGGCAATTCGTCAACCCATCTTGCCTTTGCACACTCTAACCGTTTCTTGAGGATGGATTTTATAACTTTGTTTATTGCCTCTACTTGTCCATTCGATTGCGGATAGGCAACTGCAGTATATCGCTTGTCTATCTTATACTTCTGACAGAAATTTCTGAATTCAGTACTATCAAACTGGGTTCCGTTGTCAGTTATGATCGTCCTTGGAATCCCGAACCGGCATATAATATTTCTGACCACAAAACTTATCACCTTTCTTGTTGTGATCTTGGTCAAGGGCTCAGCTTCCACCCACTTCGTAAAATAGTCCACGGCCACTATTGCATACTTAGCTCCTCCTTTAGCAATCGGTAAAACTCCAATGATATCAATTCCCCACGTGGCAAATGGCCAAGGACTCACCATTGATTTAAGTTGGGTCGACGGTGCCCTGGGAATTTTGGCGAATCTCTGGCACTTATCGCAGCGTCGTGAATAATCAGCTGCATCTTTATTGATCGTAGGCCAGAAGTATCCGTACCGCAATATTTTCTTTGCTAAAGTTTGACCTCCTGTATGATCTCCATACTCACCTTCGTGTACTTCTCTTAGTACACGCTTGATGTCGTCGTGTGCGATACATCGTAACAGGGGCATAGAAAATCCTTGCCGATAGAGAGTATCATCTTGTATGACATATCTGGTAGCTTTGCGAACTATAGCTCTTTTCTCACTCTTCTTTGATGGGAGTGTCCCATTCTTGAGGAAATTCTTAATTGGAGTCATCCACGACTCCTTCTCTGGTTCTGCTTCAAAGGTGAATTCAATTTCCATTGACTCAAAGCTTGGCGACTCCAACGTTTCAATTGGAATTATTTCAGTCTCCTCTGGATTGTCGGAACTAGCCAGCTTTGCTAGTCTATCCGCTTTCTGGTTTTCAATTCTGGGAATATGTGTTATGCTGTACCGATCTAAGCTATTCAATAGCTCTTTCACTTTCTTGAGGTAGGCGATAAGTCGAGGTCCTCGAGCCACGAATTCCTCTCGCACTTGACAAACAACAATTTTAGAGTCACAAAATATGTCTATCATTTTTACTCCGAGGTCTTTAGCAAGCTTCAGCCCGGCGATCAGGGCTTCATGTTCTGAGTCATTGTTAGTTGCCGAAAATTCTAATCGCAGGGCGTAATATAACGACCGTCCCTCGGGAGTGACTAAGACAATTCCAGCTCCGGACCTTCGGTCATTCTTGGCTCCATCTGTATATAGTTTCCACGGATTTATCTTTAATTCGTCCTCGGATTTAACCACTCTGTCATTGATTATTTCCTCCTCTAGAATGGTGAATTCCGCAATAAAGTCTGCTAGAGCTTGCCCCCTGATTGACTTTCGTGGTTGAAAATTCAAATCAAACTGACTTAGTTCTATGTTCCATTTGATCAACCTTCCCGAGGCTTCGGGCCTCTGTAACACCTGCCTTAAAGGCTGGTCGGTGTATATGGTTATTGGATGGGCTTGGAAATAGTGACGAAGTTTTCGGGATGCGATCAGGAGGCTGTAAGCAAGCTTCTCAATTTTTGGGTAGTTGCGCTCTACCGCTGCTAATTTCTTACTTACATAATACACCGGCCTTTGTACTTTGTCTTCTTCTCGAACCAGGGCTGTGCTGACAGCGTGAGCCGAGACTGCCAAGTAAACAAATAATTCTTCGTGATCTACGGGCTTTGATAAAATCGGTGGTTTCTCTAGCATTTCCAACAGATTTTGAAAGGCCTCAACACAATCCGGAGTCCACTGGAAGTTCTTCTTTCCCCTTTTTATCAAATCAAAAAACGGAACACATTTATCTGTGGCTTTGGAGATGAATCTACTCAGCGCCGCTACTTTCCCTGCAAGACTTTGGACGTCATTAATTCTCCTTGGTTCTTCGATGTTTCTAATCGCTGCTATCTGGCTAGGGTTGATTTCAATTCCTCGGGAACTCACAATGAAGCCAAGGAACTTTCCCGATGCCACTCCAAATGAGCATTTCAGAGGATTCAATTTCATCCGGTACTTTCGCAGGATACCAAACATTTCCGCCAAGTCTTGCGTATGGCTGGAGGAATGCTTTGATTTGACAAGCATATCATCCACATAAACTTCCATAGTTTTTCCTATTTGATTATAAAACATTCTGTTCACCAAGCGCTGATAAGTAGCTCCAGCGTTCTTCAATCCGAATGGCATTACAACATAACAATATAATCCCAAGTTCGTAATGAAACTCGTATGTTCTTGGTCTGGTACGTGCATAGGAATTTGATTGTACCCAGAATATGAGTCCATGAAAGAGAGAAGTTCATGACCTGCTGTCGAGTCTACAAGCTGGTCAATCCTGGGAAGTGAGAAACTATCTTTTGGGCATGCCTTGTTTAAATCTGAAAAGTCAATGCAAGTCCGCCACTTTCTGTTTGGCTTCTTTACTAAGACGGGATTCGATATCCAGTCGGGATATGTCGAATCTCGAATAAATCCATTCTGCTTCAACTTCTCTACTTCCTCTTTGAGAGCAGCCGACCTCTCTGGGCCCAGCATGCGTCTCTTTTGCTTCACAGGCGGATGCTTCGGATTTACATTCAATTTGTGACTTATAATGGATGGTGATATCCCACACATGTTAGCATGGGTCCAGGCGAACACGTCTAAGTTTGCCTTCAAGAAGTCCGTTAGTTCTTTAGCTCGACATGGATCCAATTGAGAACCAATCTTCAAAACTTTTGTCAGATCAGTTTTATCAATGGGAATTTCCACTGTCGCTTCGTTAGGAGTTGCATTCTTAGCCTCTGGTTCCTCGTCTTTTCTGGGATCCAGGTCTTCAGGCGTTCCTTTGGGCAACTCCCTCGGGGTCAATCTCTCTAATTGCTATGCCGAGTCCCCCTTTGAGGGAGACGAGGCATCCTTAATCTCAACATTAAATCCTTTCATCAACATCTTTAATTCGGCCATGTAGCAGGCCCGTCCAGAAACTTGATCCCCTCTCATTACTCCAGTTCCGGCTTCGGTTGGAACTTAATGAACAAACACCAAGGGGCGATACAAACTCTGAATTCAGCAAGAGCAGGCCTCCCCAAAAATGCATTATAAGGTGAATCTACGTCCAGTACTACGAACTGGAGCATCCGCACTCTTCTACGTTCTCCTTGCCCTAGGGTCATGGGCAATTCTATATATCCCATGGGAGCTGTCGACGCCCCGTTGAAGCCTCTGATCCATCCTTCACAAGGCTTCAGATCTTCGGACTCAAGCTTCATCTGATCAAACGACTTCTTGAACAAAATATTAACGGAACTTCCGTTGTCTACTAATACCTTATGGATCAAGGCCGGCCCAATGGTGGTAGTAATAACCAACGGATCATTGGTGGGTGATTGTATCCCAGTATTGTCTCGGCTTCGAAATACCACGTCGTCAAACATGGTCTTCTGTTGTTTTATGGGGGCGACATCTTCCAAATCATCACCTTCATTCACGTCTAGATGCTTGGCAGCATTCACATATTGTTCCATTGACCTAAAACTTCGGATTGCCGGGTGAGGTCCGTCTACTATGGAGTTGATGACAATTCCTTTACCTTTCTGCTGCGCTGTAGGCTTGGGAGCAGGTAGGATCTGTTTTGGAGCCTGCTCTCCTTGCCCCCTGTCCCTCGGGGCAACCTTGTACTCATCCAAATTTCCTTCATGCAGCAGCTTCTCAATCACATCCCTCAAATGCCGACATTTATTGGTCGAATGCCCATGAGTTCCGTGAAACAAGAAAAATTTCCCTATCGCCATTTCTTTCTCGGTCGAATCACGAGGTGGCGGTCTTTTGTACTGCAACACATTGTACGTATCCAGGTAAATATTTTCCAGGGTGTCGTTCAATGGTGTATAATTCTCGTAGTTCTGGAACCGGGGTATTTTGTTAGGATCACTTCCCCTATTTCTGTTTCTTCTGTTACCGTTTAGATTACGATTATTGTTGTTGTTACCCGCGCTTCCAGCATTGCTGTTTCCACCCTTGTTTCCTACATTTACTTCAACCTTGCCAGAACTTTCCCCAGACTGCTTCACGGCGATATTACTCTGCACATTCTCCTTTGAAGCCGTCTCAGACTTTCTCTTTCGGTTTGCCCTGGCCTCCTCTCGTCTTAGATAAATATCGGCTTTTTCGTAGAATATCTCCCTTGTGGAAGGTGTTTTCCCAGAAAGGTAATCTCCAAACTCAGATTCAGGATCAACTCCTTCCTTCAATGCCATCAGGATAGTGGGCTCATGCGGGTCACTGACCTCAGTCACAGCTTGATTAAATCGGTCAAGATATGCCCTTAAAGATTCTCCTGGCGCCTGTTTAATTCTCGATAATTCAATAACACTTTTGGACTTTCGAGCATGGAGACGGAACTGGTTCATGAAACGCTCGCTTAGTTCCTTGTAATTTGAAATCGAACGAGGAGGAAGTCGGGTAAACCAGAACAGTGCCACATCTTCTAAGTAGATTGGGAATGCTTTGCACTTCACTTCATCAGGGGCAGCAGCAGCATTCATGAGCCACGAATACCGCATCAAATGCTGTCCCGGATCAGTCCTTCCGTTGTACTTGTCCATCTGTGGCAAGTTAAAGCGTCGGGGAAATTGGAAGTCGAGGATATCGTCAGTGAACGGAGTATGGCTTCGCTCAATGCCATAATCTTCATTTGTATAATTACGGCTCTCGGACATGATTTGACGAACCATTGCCTGTACATCAGCATTAGTTAGGGGCCGTTCAGGTTCTCTGGCCCTAGTATCCGAATTCCTTCTGGGCTCTTGTTCAGGAGATGCCCTTCTTCTTCGAGCTGCCTCTGCTCGATTCCGTTCCCTGCGCTCCCGGTCGATCTCGGGAGGAGGGGACTGGAGTCTTTGCCCCCGAGTGGAGTCATTGTTTCCTACTGCTCGTGCAATATCCTCACGAGATCCCAAAGATCCAAATGTCAGCTACTCCATGTTCTGAGGTCGTTCGAGTGGCCTTCGTTCACGGGGCCGCTCTTCCTCGGAAGATGAAGATTGATCCACTGGTGTGTGACGAACCGGCGATGGAGTTCTTTGTCGATGGAGTTCACTAATCTCCCGACTCATGAGCCTCATATTTTCCTGCATCATGAGATTAGTGCGCTCGTGAACTTTCATAGCTTCCCTTGTGCTCTCAAGCATGTCAAGCAAGCGCGAGAAATCTCCTTGAGTGATGGGCGCAGATGGATTGACCTGATCACCAACCCTGGTAGCTGGAATTGGAGCATTCGTAGGGACTCGAGTAGAGGTTCCAGCTTCACCAAGCATCGGGTCGGGTCGGAGGTAAGAGGTCGGATCGGAGCTGGGGAGTCTGGTCGGATCGGTACGTGGCGAGCAGCTCGGGTCGGTTCAGATTGGGGGAATGCACTGCTTCAGAATCTCCTACCCGGATCGGATCGGAGCTCTCCCCCTGCTGTCGGTTCGGATTTCCTGCATTGGTTCTTCCTGCTGCTGAACTCTGCCCCCGAGACCTTGTTACAACAGCATTTTGCTGATCTTCGCCAGCTCCATTTCCTCGAACAGACTGAACTTCCTTGCCTTTTCCTTTGGCCATGAGTCTTTGACAATCACTTCAACGAATGTAAAAAAGCAGAGAAACTTAAGGATTCACTTCTTTGAACTCAACGGTCCAAAAAGTAGAAAGAGATCCCGGAAAATAGAGAATTTAGATGAGGATTCTCAGTGAAAGCACCAAAATGTTAGACCCAAAAGTGGTTCTAACACCCAAATTGATTAAAAGCAAATAAGATGAGATAAAAATAAAAAGGGACACACAGGATTTATAGTGGTTCGGCGAAGAAATGCCTACGTCCACTTATCTTTCACTATATTCAATGATTCAGTTGCAAATACAAGGTAATTGTCACTTGATTTCACTCACAACTCGCTTATATTCACTCAATAGATTAAAACAAATAATGAAAGAAGATTTGGATTCTCCGGGAGTAATGGAGTTCGGATTATGGAGGTAGTTGAATTCTCAAAGTGCCTAAAAAAGATCCTTCTCTTTGTCTCCAGACGGGGTATTTATAGGTGGGAATTTGCTCGAAACTTGATCCGGGTCGGGGCCACATGTCGTCCATCCCACTATCTTCTGGTTCGGATGAATTATTATGTTGACAACGCATCAAAGGAACGGACGTTACGAGTAGGAACTGGTCACAACCGGTCCGGATATCCAGGCGCTTTTGTAGGAGAATAACATGGAATATGGACTCGGATCGGAGACGCACAGACAAGGGGTTCGGATCGGGATATCCGACCCGAACCGGATTGGCTTGGATGCAACGCTCTCTTCTTCTCTAATCTGCTCCGCTCTGATCCATTTTCGTGGCAAACAGGTGCCTTTCCGATCCAATTGAAATCATGTTGCCCTCCGATCCGATTAGATATACCTTACCAATTTCCTCAGCAGCAGTTCACCGATCCGAACAGAGGACTCTATCCGACCCGAACCGATATGTTGCTCTGACCCGACCCGAACAGCTGCTGCTATCCAATCTAGATTGTAGTGTCTTCTCCAATCCGAACCGAAGTCTTCTAATTAAAAATGCTCTTCAATGTCTAGTTTCTTGACTTTGTGTTGCCTAGTTCACAAAGTAGGCTAACAAGTGTTTTCTAACCTAACCCCCCCCACCAGTCCGTTTAGTTTAGCATGTTCCATTTTGATTAAGTCTTTAGTTCACTTAATCCTAACAATCCCAACTCAGCCTTAATTGTCTTATTAAAGCCTTGACCTCTCACATTAGACAGGTATTGTTGTGGCTGCCTGTTGCCGGTTGGTTCCGGGTAGTCTTACGCCACAACTCAGTCTAACCTCGGGTCCTTATTGGGCTCCATGTTTAACCTCCCACATTGGATAGGTATTGTTGTGACTACTGGACAGCCGGGCGGTTCCGGGCAGGTTTACATCACAACTCAATCCAACCTCGGGTTAAACACATCGTATGTTCTACATTTACATATTTTGTCTTTCTTCTTTATTTTCTTATATGTAAATATTTGCGGCCCATTATTAAGTTAATGGTGTAAAGGTTACACCAATCATGGGCCCAACCCATACTTGAATTTGGGCCCTTCTACTTTATATTTTCATTTATTAATTAATTTGGCCCAACGCTATTTTCCCCCGTTTAATACGTTCGTTTATCATAATATATGTTGGGCTTAGACTTTTAAGCCCAACTTAGCCATGAGAAAAAGGGGAGGATTAAAGCGTGATTACATACACAAAAAGGGGAATGTGAACGCATGAACTTGCAACATAACGTTGGAACTACAAAACAGAAACTGGTGTATTTGCATAGTAGCATAAGTGACATGAATCAAAGCATGTAAACTTGTAGTTAAGTTAAAAATCTAAATTGGATATCATTATTGACACATAGTCTTAACTACAACATAAACCTATATTTTTATTTAGGCATAATGTCAAACATAAGCAAATCATGTTCATAAGATTACTACATGTTTACAAAGGTGCTTACTTTTGTTACTAACACAAAAGTATAGTTCAACTTAATCATGATTTTAAATCTATTCTCATAACCATGGCATAAATATTTCTAACATGAAATCATGATTTTTACTTTAGTCATGCAAACTTGCAAATGGGATTTTGAATCTAACCTAGCTATGTACCACATATGTCATCATATAATTCTTGTTAACAATATAGTCCTATCATGGATTTCAATTATGCAAAATATCAATCATAGCCTAGTCATATTCATAAGTTTGCAAATAAGCTTTCTAGTACAAAAGCATGGCTTAATACCTAGATCATGGTGCCAAAATTTCAACATAGTTTCATATGAACTATAATAACCCAAATTTGTTCCAATTACGCACAAAAATGATTTTTGTACAAAAATATACATTATGATGGCATAGTAGCAAAACCTCAAACTTGCATGAATTCAATTAAACAACTATATACATGTAGCTTCAACATGAATTACATATTTTGAGAATATCCAAACGTATACTTGCATAAAACCACCGCAAACATGTAGTTTTTATAATGAATAACATACTTTGCGAATATCCAATCGCTATACAATATTCCAAATCGATAAGAATTATAGTAACGCACAAATATGAATTATTTATCACCACAATCAAGTATACAAACCAACACAGTTATTTGTTCATACAAAAATAATACTCTACTTACAATTGTGTGACGAATTCTCCAATTTAGGAATTTGGAGATGCGATTCCTTGTTGATTTGATTTGATTAAGTTGCTTTATGCTTTAGAATTTGCCTCCTAATCCTCTCTCCAATTGGTGGCTACTCCTAGTCGTTCCTCAGCAACATGATGGCCTTGTTCTTATTTTTGAATGAATAGATTAGGTTGAGTCTAGGGTCATTTTTATAGGGGTTATGAACCGATTAGGACCATCGATGTTGCTTGGATTGATCGTAGCCTTTCATTCGAAAGAGAGACCAATTAGAGCCTGCCACCTAGCCCTAATGACAAAGCAGACTTCTGAAAATCGACCAACATAGAATAGGCCAGCCAGGTTGGGCTGGGTTCGACCTGGCTCTGGACCAGGTCGACAGCCCTGTCGACAGCCCTCTCGACAGCCCTGTCGACCTGGCTAGACCAGGTCGACAGCCCAGTCGACCTGGGTGCATTAGGCGGGAGTTTTCCCGCCCTGGCCAATTGGGCCCGATTTTGGAAGTAAAACTTGTTTTTCTGAGCTGTTTTATTCTGTTCGAATTTTAAACTTAATTCAGAAACTTACGAAGGCCATATCTTCTTCATACGGACTCCGTTTTTCGAAAACTCGGACTCTATTCCACGTATTTTTCCGATACGAACGCAATGGCGTATCCCATTTACCTTAGTTCTTTGATTTGAAATTAATTATACTTTAATTTGTGAATTTCACAGTTATAGAATTCGCGGGGTGTTACATTCTCCCCCACTTAAAAGGATTTCGTCCTCGAAATCTTCAAGTTAGGAGGAATGTATATCCTAACATCCAATCATCCATCTGCTCATCCATCAAACACGAGCATCCATTGTCCTTAAAAGACTCCTAATGCTTCATGATCATATGCGAAGTGTGTGTGTGTGTACATGTACTTATCTAATGCAAAATCAGGCGGTCTACTGATTCAGTTGACCTCCTTAATGCGAATTATGTAAGTGCCATGAATCCATTATGTATGCAAATTTTCCTATTCATGATTCTACATGAGTGCACAATCATTCAATACAAATGCAACATCCATATGACAACACATTAGAGTTCAACCATATACGAATGCAAACATATATGCATATGCAATATGAGGTGACTGAGCCGATCTAAAACCTAGATTGTGTGTGTATATGCAACCACGAGCAACCACTAGCAATCACTTGCAACCACTTGCAACCATCATCCATAACATGTTTCAATTACATGTTTCCATCCAAAGGGTTTCTACCTAAAAGATAAGGTCAAAGAAATATACCTAAAAAGTTAGATAAAAGCGCGACTTAAGGAAAAAGAAAGATCAAGGATGTACCCTCGAAAAGAAAAGGGTAGGCAGTGCGTATTCTAGCTTCAGTTTCCCAAGTCGCGTCTCCCTCGGCGTCGCTCCACTGAACTTTGACGAGCTTGACTTCGCGGTTGCGTAGCTTCTTCACTTCCGTTCCTAATATGCGGGTTGGAACTTTTCTTATGGTTGCTTCGCGTTCCACCTCGGCCTCTTCGAGGATATTTGGCTCTACCACTTCAGCAGACTCATGTAGACATTTTCGGAGATGTGAAACGTGAAAAACGTTGTGGACTCCGGCCAACTTCTCGGGTAGCTCTAATCTATAGGCCATTTTCCCAATTTTCTCGATGATAGGGAATGGCCCTACGAACCTTGGTGCCTGTTTTCCTGTGGTTCCAAAACGAACAATGTTCCTTAGCGGTGATACCTTGAGAAAAACTCTGTCTCCAACCTCAAATTCAAGGTTGGTCCTTCTCTTGTCGGCATAGGACTTTTGTCTGTCTTGGGCCGTCTTCATCCTTCTTCGTATTAAGTCTACTTTCTCTGAAGTCTCTCGGATCATATCTGGTCCAAGTATGAGCTTATCCGTAGACTCCCACCAACAAGTGGGCGATCGGCACGGTCTTCCATATAAAGCTTCGAAGGGCGCCATTCCGATGGTTGCTTGATAGCTGTTGTTGTAGGCAAATTCCACCAAAGGAAGGTGGTCTTCCCATGTCCCTCCGAAGTCAAGGACGCATAGTCTTAAAAGGGCCTCCAAAACTCTGTTCACTCTCTCTGTTTGGCCGTTGGTTTGGGGATGATAGGCTGTGCTCAAGCATAACTGCGTTCCTACTGCTTCTTGCAGACTCCACCAAAACTCACTGGTGAAGATGGGGTCTCGGTCACTAACAATGCTAGATGGTATTCCATGGAGTCGAACGATTTCTTTGAGGTAAAGTGATGCTAGGGATGAGGCAGTTCTCTTACTTTTGACAGGTAAAAAGTGGGTGCTTTTAGTAAGCCTATCCACTATTACCCAAATGCTAGTGTTGCCTCTCCTAGACCTAGGCAGCCCATCGATGAAGTCCATTGAGATGCTATCCCACTTCCACTGCGGGACCTCCAGAGGATGTAGCAGTCCGCCAGGCTTTTTCTGTTCCGCCTTAACCTGTTGGCACACCATACACTTAGAAACGAATTCTGCCACGTCCTTTTTCATGCCGTTCCAGAAGAAAGTCCTTTTTATATCTTTGTACATTTTATCTTCGCCTGGGTGTATCGTCATCTTGGAGTGGTGTGCTTCCTCGAGAACCTTCTTTATTAAATCTTTTGTCTGTGGGACGCATAGTCTTCCGTCTCGCCTTAGCAAACCCTTACCGTTGATGGAGTATCTGTTGAGGTGACTTGAAGTCTCACCCCTAATTAGCCTATCAATCGTTTCCACAAGCTGAGGATCTTCGCGTTGTGCTGCCCCTACCGAATCCACTAAAGTTGGGCGCACTTCGAGAGATGCTAGCAAGCCTGGTACGAAATCGGAGGAAGGCCTAAAGTCGAAGCTGGCTATAAACTGTAGGCTTTGTCTTTCAACAAACAATGGGCTTAGGGTCAATTTCTTTTGGCTCAACGCGTCTGCCACTACGTTGCCTTTGCCCGGAGTGTAGGAGATTTCGAAATAGTACGAGGCAAGAAACTCCATCCATCTTTGTTGCCTCAAGTTAAGATCCTTCTGCGAGAAAAGATATTTCAACGATTTATGGTCAGTGTAAAGTTCGAACTTCTCACCTAGGAGATAGTGTCGCCAAGACTTGAGTGCAAAGACGATGGCGGCTAACTCAAGATCGTGGGTTGGGTAGTTCTTTTCGTGCACTTTCAACTGCCTCCCGCCATAAGCTACTACCCTTCCTTCTTGCATTAAGACGGCGCCTAGCCCTGTCCCACATGCATCCGTATAAACAGTGAACATCTTGCTCCCATCTGGCAGCGTCAAAACTGGGGCTGTCGTGAGAGCCCTTTTTAGTCGTTGGAAAGCAAACTCGCAATCCAAGTCCCAATTGAACACTAGATTCTTCTTGGTCAATTTCGTGAGCGGAGCTGAGATTTTCGCAAAATCCCTTATGAATTTTCGATAGAAACCTGCTAGTCCTAGAAAGCTTCGGACCTCAGTTGCATTCCTTGGTGTCTTCCAATCCTGTACCGCCACTACCTTAGCAGGGTCCACTGTTAACCCTTGTTTGGATACTATTTGCCCAAGGAACCTCACCTCTTCTCTCCAAAAGTGGCATTTGGAGAATTTGGCTTTTAGTTGATGGACTCGCAAAGTTTCCATGATTGCCCTTAAGTGTTGAGCATGTTCCTCTTCACTCTTTGAGAAGATAAGGATATCATCTACGAAGACCACTACGAATTTGTTGAGAAAATCTCTAAATACCCTACTCATCAGGTCCACGAAGTAAGCAGGTGCATTTGTCAAGCCGAAAGGCATGACAAGCCATTCAAAGAAGCCGTCTGGAGTTCTGAACGCCGTTTTATCGATGCTATCTTCAGCCACCCTTAGCTGATGAAAACCAGTTGCTAAGTCGAGCTGGGAGAAAACAGACGCTCCTACAAGTTGGTCAAATAAATCGTCAATTCTAGGGAGAGGGTGCCTATTCTTTTTTGTTAGCTTGTTGAGCTCCCTATAGTCAACACATAGACGGAGTGAACCAACCGCCTTTGTAGCGAACACCACCGGAGCGCCCCATTCTGAAATGCTTCTCCTAATGAACCCCTTTTCTAGAAGCTCTTTAATCTGTTTACTGAGCTCTTTCCTTTCCCGTGGAGCCATGTGTCTAACGGGTAACGCAACGGGCTTTGCATTATCTACAAGATATATGCGGAAGTCTATTTCCCGCTTCGGAGGCAAGCCCTTCACCTCTTCGAAGACATCCGGATATTCCCGGACCACTTTAACTGATTGCAAATTTTCAACAGAGGCATCTAGCGATTCAAGATAACTAAGCATAACCGCGTATGAGGGATTACAAGAAATTTCCAAAGTATTACCGAGCTGGGTTAGGAGCCTAACAACCCTTTTCTCACAATCAAGGATGGCCCCATTACTGGATAGCCAATCCATACCCAGAATCAAACCATAACCCGAAAAGCCCAAAACAAAGGCACTACATTGAAATTCTACATTTAGAATAGAAATTTTCAATCCCAAACAGATCATAGACAAATGAGCTGGGCCCCCGATTGGGTTTGAAACAATTAAGGGGTCCTCTACCATACTAGTTTTTAGGTGCAGAGATTCTACTAAAGCAGACGAGATAAAGGAGTGTGATGCGCCAGAATCAAATAAAGTGCGAACGGGGTGATCATAAAGATAAACTACACTTTCTACAGAAGTATTTATACCTCGCTGTTGCAGAGGTGGCGCTTCCAGCACATGAACCTATGCCCCTGAGGTGGATCCAGCCCTCTGCCCCTGTCCTCGTTTCTTTGGGCAGTCCTTAGCCCTGTGGCCTGTCTCACCGCAAGAAAAGCACCCACCATTCTCCTTGGCCTTCTTTTTCCGGCAGTCCTTTGCTAAGTGCCCCACTTTGCCACAGAAATTGCACTTCCTCTTCTCTTTGTTGCCTTTCCGGCCCTTCTTAAAGTCTGTCTTCTTAGGCTGCAAACCCTCTTTCTTCCCTTGAGAGCTTTCTGCCTTTGTCTCCTTCTTGCCCTTATCCTCTTCATTCAGCAATGCCATTTGCACCAATCTTTCATACGTGGCTCCCATGGGTATATGGGTCATGGCCAAACTGTGTAATGGCTCATTCAACCCTTTGACGAAACGGAGAGCCTTCTTGTGCGGGGTGTTGACTAGGTCAAGCCCAAACCTAGCCAGCTCATCGAACTGATTCACATACTCTCTGACTGGCTTGTCCCCTTGCTTAAGAAATAAGAATTTTTCCAACTGCAAACTTCTTTCTGCATCCGAGAGAAATTTAGTCTCAAACCTTGCCCTAAAGTCCTCCCATGTCTCCACTGGTCTTTCTGCATTAGTGACTTCCCACCAGTAGGAGGCCTCGCCCTTCAATAGCCATACTGCCAATTGTACTTTTGTTCTATCCTCTACCTCAAAGATGATGAATAGGTCCTCCGTTTCTTTCAGCCAATTTCTAGCTGCCACGAAGGACTCAGTTCCATGGAAATCCTTTCCTCCCATAGCTTTAAAATCTTTACATATCTTAGCAAACGTGTTTCCCCGAGGAGGAGGTGGAGGAAAAGGTGCCGCTGCAGCTGGATGATTTCCGGCAGCTGGGGGAGGAGGAACGGTAGGACCTGGCTGAGTGGCTCTTGCTTCTAAGAACCGTCTAAACCAACCAGGTATTGGCACCCCTTCTGGCAAGTTAAGTTCTCCGGACATGCTGAAACAAAAAGGATAGATTCAAAACGAAGGATAAGAGATAGTACCTATGGCTTTGGGGAGTGGACTTTGCCTTTTTAAAATAAAATAATATTTTTCTTTTAAAATTGCTTCTTTAAATTTCCTTTTTGAAAATAAATTTTCAAAACTTTTTATCTTATCTGGTAAACCTATGCTCTGATACCAAGTGAAACACCCCACCTCCGTTAGGGTCACTCTCAAAGGGAATGCCCTAATTTTGAAGGAGGTTTATAAGTATAAGTCACAGATATACAAGACAGATATAAGAACACATATTTGTAAACAGCGGAAAAACAACAACTTTTATTTCATAAAAGCAAATACGTGCTACAACAACTTCACCATAATTGTCTTACATCCTTTCCAAAAACATAACATAAATCCTTCATAATCTGTCTTGATTACATTATTTAAAGAAGCAAAAAAAAAACATAAATAAACTGCAAGAGCCCCATAGTGTTTGTCCAAAGCCATAGTTCAAATCGAAAAGGTCCAAGCAATACATTTTTCCTCTTCAAGCTGGATGTTAAGGCCGGTCAAGCTGCAGTGTTCCCTCCCTGTGGACCTAGGGGGGGGGGGGAAACGGAAGAAAGAAGACGAAAGAAAAGTAGAGTCAGAAATAAAGCCTGAGTAAGTCTAGGACTATTCTATCTATGAATAAAGAACTGGGTATAATAAGTATAAACAAGAAGTGGGAAAGCACTATAAACTTGGTTAAGTTGTCCAGGGTCGAATATACTATCGTACCCCATGTTAATCTCTGAACCCATATAAACTAGTTTCCAACTGACACCCCATAATCAGGGTGAAGTGATCCATTCTATGATGATCGGCTCCTACTCGCATAGTTACATGTGTCTTACGGACCCCGATGTTGTAGTTACCTATGCTGGTCCCACCATGGGGTGTATCAAGTCCCATGGTGGCGACCCAACATAATCCTAGAATGCACAGGTATGCCACTGGTGTCCAGTGCCTTATTTTTCTACGCCGGAGTGTGTGCACGCCCGCACCCCGTTAGAACCTACACTGCTACACCACCGCCGTCGATTTGACCTCTTACAATCAGCCCAGTAATCGTGCCCCACCCTGCCTAGTTTCAGGGTATCATGATACACCTTCTAGGGTTACTGCTGAAAAGGGTCCCCCGTTACTAGGTTTTCTATCTCTATCCAACATGCTAAGTTGGTTAAGTGTTTTCTAACCTAACCCCCCCCACCAGTCCGTTTAGTTTAGCATGTTCCATTTTGATTAAGTCTTTAGTTCACTTAATCTTAACAATCCTGACTCAGCCTTAATTGTCTTATTAAAGCCTTGACCTCTCACATTAGACAGGTATTGTTGTGGCTGCCTGTTGCCGGTTGGTTCCGGGCAGTCTTACGCCACAACTCAGTCTAACCTCGGGTCCTTATTGGGCTCCATGTTTAACCTCCCACATTGGATAGGTATTGTTGTGACTACTGGACAGCCGGCCGGTTCCGGGCAGGTTTACATCACAACTCAATCCAACCTCGGGTTAAACACATCGTATGTTCTACATTTACATATTTTGTCTTTCTTCTTTATTTTCTTATATGTAAATATTTGCGGCCCATTATTAAGTTAATGGTGTAAAGGTTACACCAATCATGGGCCCAACCCATACTTGAATTTGGGCCCTTCTACTTTATATTTTCATTTATTAATTAATTTGGCCCAACGCTATTTTCCCCCGTTTAATACGTTCGTTTACCATAATATATGTTGGGCTTAGGCTTTTAAGCCCAACTTAGCCATGAGAAAAAGGGGAGGCTTAAAGCATGATTACATACACAAAAAGGGGAATGTGAACGCATGAACTTGCAACATAACGTTGGAACTACAAAACAGAAACTGGTGTATTTGCATAGTAGCATAAGTGACATGAATCAAAGCATGTAAACTTGTAGTTAAGTTAAAAATCTAAATTAGATATCATTATTGACACATAGTCTTAACTACAACATAAACCTATATTTTTATTTAGGCATAATGTCAAACATAAGCAAATCATGTTCATAAGATTACTACATGTTTACAAAGGTGCTTACTTTTGTTACTAACACAAAAGTATAGTTCAACTTAATCATGATTTTAAATCTATTCTCATAACCATGGCATAAATATTTCTAACATGAAATCATGATTTTTACTTTAGTCATGCAAACTTGCAAATGGGATTTTGAATCTAACCTAGCTATGTACCACATATGTCATCATATAATTCTTGTTGACAATATAGTCCTATCATGGATTTCAATTATGCAAAATATCAATCATAGCCTAGTCATATTCATAAGTTTGCAAATAAGCTTTCTAGTACAAAAGCATGGCTTAATACCTAGATCATGGTGCCAAAATTTCAACATAGTTTCATATGAACTATAATAACCCAAATTTGTTCCAATTACGCACAAAAATTATTTTTGTACAAAAATATACATTATGATGGCATAGTAGCAAAACCTCTAACTTGCATGAATTCAATTAAACAACTATATACATGTAGCTTCAACATGAATTACATATTTTGAGAATATCCAAACGTATACTTGCATAAAACCACCGCAAACATGTAGTTTTTATAATGAATAACATACTTTGCGAATATCCAATCGCTATACAATATTCCAAATCGATAAGAATCATAGTAACGCACAAATATGAATTATTTATCAACACAATCAAGTATACAAACCAACACAGTTATTTGTTCATACCAAAATAATACTCTACTTACAATTGTGTGACGAATTCTCCAATTTAGGAATTTGGAGATGCGATTCCTTGTTGATTTGATTTGATTAAGTTGCTTTATGCTTTAGAATTTGCCTCCTAATCCTCTCTCCAATTGGTGGCTACTCCTAGTCGTTCCTCAGCAACATGATGGCCTTGTTCTTATTTTTGAATGAATAGATTAGGTTGAGTCTAGGGTCATTTTTATAGGGGTTATGAACTGATTAGGACCATCGATGTTGCTTGGATTGATCGTAGCCTTTCATTCGAAAGAGATACCAATTAGAGCCTGCCACCTAGCCCTAATGACAAAGCAGACTTCTGAAAATCGACCAACATAGAATAGGCCAGCCAGGTTGGGCTGGGTTCGACCTGGCTCTGGACCAGGTCGACAGCCCTGTCGACAGCCCTGTCGACCTGGCTAGACCAGGTCGACAGCCCAGTCGACCTGGGTGCATTAGGCGGGAGTTTTCCCGCCCTGGCCAATTGGGCCCGATTTTGGAATTAAAACTTGTTTTTCTGAGCTGTTTTATTCTGTTCGAATTTTAAACTTAATTCAGAAACTTCCGAAGGCCATATCTTCTTCATACGGACTCCGTTTTTCGAAAACTCGGACTCTATTCCGCGTATTTTTCCGAGACGAACGCAATGGCATATCCCGTTTACCTTAGTTCTTTGATTTGAAATTAATTATACTTTAATTTGTGAATTTCACAGTTATAGAATTCGCGGGGTGTTACATTAGTAATGGGTGCGATCACATGTTCATCTTTATCTTATATTAGGGTACTGTCCTATGTTCTGTTATTACTATCATGATCCCTTTCCTTGTTTAAATACTAGTAATCACTGAACTTACCAGACTTATTGTCTGACCCGTTTTCTTTCGTCCTCTTTTCTTCCATCCCCCCCCCCCCCCCCCCAGGTCCATAAGGCGGGAATACTCCAGCTTAATCGGACTCTTTGCAAGCTTCAAGAAAGTAGATGTATGATTGGGACTCTCTTACTTTGACTATGGCTTTTGGACACTACATTTGGGGATTTATGCAATTTTATTTATGGTTTTATGCTTCTTTATTAAATAATCAAGACAGAAATTATGATGTAATGTTTTGGAAGTTATTTTGAGACAATTTGCTGTAATGCTTTTGTATTGAACCTCGTATGCAATAAATGTTTGGTTTTCGCAGCTTATATTTATCTATCTTGTAAATTCTTCTGTGTCTTGAACCTATAACCCTCCACCAAAATTAAGGCATTCCCTTTGTGAGTGACCTTAACGGAGGTGGGGTGTTTCAGAAACAGTAATAGAAATGGTAAAGTCGGCTCCAGCTCCTCAGCTATCCAGAATGAGCCTGCTAAAACCTAAATACAAGGCTGCCCATGTAGAAATAAGGGCACCCGAGTATGCAAGTGAAACAAACTATGTGTCAGTCATGGGACTGGTATGAGAAATCTACTTAACTGGTTAAACAATAATAATAGGGCAAATCATAGGACCACGCCACTTTCGCGGAACGGGTTTGCTCCAGTGATTGCCAGTGCAGGTAAAAAAGAAAATATTTTTAAACAACGCAATGATTTTGTGAAAGAATGAAGCCAATATAAGACTCAAGTCCCATCACACAATGCAATGCAATCCGGAGGATAGAGTTTTACCTTATATTGACCAAAATATGCTTGATACGTATGAAACAAAATCATTTGATATTATTACTAGTGTTTATATGTTTCAAAAACAATTTCAACCATAAGTATCAATCATAGACGGCATGGGTACCATATATCATGTCGCCATATATATTTACAATCAAAACCGCACAATGTCGTATTTGGAAGTTGGATTTCCATCATGAACCAAGGCAAAAGATAGTCCTTACCGAATTCGAGACTGTCTAGCCCGAGTCTCAGGGCATGTACTCTGCCAAGCCCTTGGATCGTCAGGGCCGGTCCACACGGAGTGGATTAAAATGCCTGAACACTGGTAGGTCACTGACACCACCATAGCTAGAAGGAAACGCATGTCCTCCCTGAGGTCCTCTCCCATTTCTGGTTCATACCGGTGTGTGAGGGTCACGAATTAACGTTATACACAAAGCTCTGCCACACAGGCGGTACTTTGATCATCAACCACAAGACTTTGCTTTTCAACAGAAGCCTTGATCCTTTGCATCTCAGCATGCCACACAGGCAATTCACGCCATGCAACGGATGGCTATCAATCACATAGAATGAAATCCAATGTTAGACACACAGTCCATTTACAAGTCCGTTCTGGGTTTGAACGAAACCGGAGGCATCTTATTCCCCGTATATCCAGTCGATCTCCAAGTACGTCTGGACGATCAACACTTATTATCTATATCTTGGGATGCCTCTCAATCAAGACATCAGTAATCATCCAAACGATGTGAAGATCTCCGGTCTTCAACCACCATCTTCATCATTGACTTCTTATCGTCGATCAATTATTTGAAATGCGATTTAACTCGGCCTTTTCAAATAATTCACGTATATTTAGAATTTAAATCAATTCATTTCATGGTTAAGTTATTCGACATCCATGTTCAGTTCAATAATGTAAATTTCATGCCAAACACATTCAACCATCAGAATATCCAATAAAAAGAGTAAATTCAGTTCATTTCCATTACATATCGTTAATAATATTTTATAACGATTTTTCTCTATTTTTATTTAATTAAAAATAGCCCATTTTATTTAAACGACGCTTCAGGCCATAAGGCGGCCATGGCGCTGTTTTTCTTCAGATTTGATTTACACATATCTAAAAATCTAACCGTTGGATCTTTACAAATTTTATATTGTTGGAAAGATCTATTCAAAGCAGACCCAATGGTTCCAGTTTTGAGAAAATCCGACGGTCGGATCTCTCGGTATAATCGTTTAAAGTTACCATTTCAAAACGCGAACTACAGGGGCTCGATTCGTTTTATTTAATTTGTATATATATATATATGTATATATATATAATTCGTTCGTCGATTTCTAAACCATTTTCCGTTCATATACGTGTTAAAAATAATATTTTTAACCAATGAATGTTTATTTTCACACCTGAATATTTTAACACTTCATAAATTTGATAAAAATGTGATTTTTATCCTTCTAGTCCTTTATTCCATATATGAATATTTTCTAACTTCATTTACACGATAAAATGTGATTTTATTGTCATATATTCAACACATGAATGTTTTCGACTTCACAAATACGATAAAAATATGATTTTTATCGTTCCAGTCCTTTATTCAACACATGAATGTTTACTATAGTTCATATATATAATAAAATGTGATTTTTATCATTGAAACAACTTATTTTAAACACGAATATTTTACATACTTCATACATAAGATAAAGATGTTATTTTTGTTGTTAAAACAATTTATTTAAAACACTATTATTTTATATACTTCATATATAAGGTAAAGATGATATTTTTAATGTTAAAACAATTTATTCGACATATGAATGTCATTTAACACACGAATATCTCAACACATGAATATTTCGACACATGAATATTTCATATACTTCATACAAATAATAAAAATGTGATTTTTATTATCTAAGCAATTTATTCAACACATGAATATAATTCAACACAGGAAAATAATTCAAACACATGAATTTTACTGAAAATTTCGGCAGCATAACGTGAGGGGGTTTAAAACCGGCACCGTCCCTAGTACGGCTCCTCGCGCTACCTTAGGCCTCGCTGTGTTCCCTAAGGGGCTTTTCTAAATGATCTAAGATCAGTTTCATATCATTTGAATTTTCCACAAATAATTCCCATTTGTTTACAACCACTAACAATCTGTTTCAACCACAAACAATTATTTTCAACCATTCGTCATATCACATATTTTCACGCCAATCACAAGCAATATATATCGTCCATGGTTTGTGGATGAGGGGAGTGTGTGTGTATATATATATAAGTATATTTTATTTCCATTCCAACGCATATATGATTTATGCAATGCATGTATAATTTATACATCGCTCATATAACTTATACAACACATATACATGAGGTATACAACGTGTATATAACTTATACTTCGCTCATATAACATATACATCGCATTTCCATTCTCATTTGAATTTAGAATTCTCACTTTAGTTTTCGCGTTGTCAAAAATTATAGAAAGCCCTAAAAATTCCCCAGTCTCTTCTAGAATGTAGATAGCGTTGTCACGATCCCGGTGTCTCTTGTTTCACTGGATTTTGACCACACATGAAAAAGATACGATTTTTAGAAGTTAATCTCAATTTGCGACAGTTTTAAACTGTTGAAATTTATTTAAATAATCACCCTTCTTATCTCAGGCCATCGTTCCCCTTAACCTTCCGAACTAGGGTTCGCTTTCGAGTTCAAACCGTGATGATAGGCCTCGATCAGGTTGTGCCACACTGACGGGGGAGGAAGGGCGCATGGATCCAGGGTGGAGCGGTGTAGATCGGTGCTGGCTATAGGCGGCGGTGGCACAGTGAAGGTGGCAACTTCCCGGAGGTGATTCTCCTTCTACGCTCAATGATAAATGGCGAAACAAGTGTGGATTAGAAGCTCTTAGTCCCCTCTACAAAATCTTCCACAGTGGTGGAACCTAATTCGGCGTGTGGAGGTAGTTATGGAGGAGAGAAGCAGTGAACTATTTCCGTTGTTCACGATTGAAGAGGAGCGGGTTTCGGTGGTCAACGTAGAAGTGAAAGAGATTGTGTGATTGGCCAATTATATATTTAATTTTTAATTTATTTTAAATCCAAAAATATCCTTCGCTCCATACGAACACCAATTCCAACCCAATGACTGTCGCCCCTAGCTAAATACCCCCATTCCGAAAACAATGGGATATGTTTCGTAAGCCAATTCGACTGTTACAGTCAATTATTCTTCAAATTAAAGTATAAAACATTCGATTTTTGATTTGAACGTACATTTTAATTTGTCGAGGCCATATACTGATTCGAAAAATTCCAGAAAAATTATATCTAGCTGTGTTGGGACGATACGGTCACAACATAACTGATTTCGTCGAATTCTGAGAACGTTTGAAAAATGGCCATTTTCTGGTCGATCCAATTCAAACTGAAATCGCCAAACATGTTATCCTTTGTCACGCTCACATATTGATTTCAAAAATTATGGAATTTGAAAACTACCAATAAATTGACATCCCGGATCCAACCAAAGTGGTTTCGTCGAATTCTAAGGTCGTTTGCAAAATCACTATTTTCAAGGGCTTTATTTATATTTAAAAATGAAAATTTTAAATTCTGACTCAATTTCTAACCAAATTATTCAAAATAAATTTTTTAAATTGGTTCATATTTTCCGGGTTGTTACATCATCTTTATTGATATTTATAAATTCGTTTTGTTCAAACGATCAAGATCTCATCTTATTGAGATTCATAATATTTGTTGGAATTAAGCGATGCAAATTTATTCTTTATTTCAGATCCAATATTCTGGATTTGATTTTGCGATAAAAATCTCATCTTTATAGAGATTTATATATTCGTTTGGTTCATTAGATTTGTGGATTCCAAATTAACAATTGTGTTAATTAGAAAAAGTTAAACAAAATCATCTTGTGGTATTTATTAAGATATGTTGGTTCAAAATTAACATTTGAGTTAATTAGAAATAGTTTAAAAAAAATTATCATTTTGTTTATGTGATTTGTTGAGAATTACATTTTTATGTAAATGATACATAAAAAGAATATAACTTTGATTAGAGCATGTTAACATGAGAATTACATTTTTATGTAAATGATTCATAAAAAGAATATAACTTTGATTAGAGCGTGTTAACACGGGAATTACATTTTTATGTAAATGATTCATAAAAAGAATATAACTTTGATTAGAGCGTGTTAACATGAGAATTACATTTTTATGTAAATGATTCATAAAAAGAATATATCTTTGAATAGAGCGTGTTAACATGAGAATTACATTTTTATGTAAATGATTCATAAAAAGAATATAACTTTGGTTAGAGCATGTTAACATGAGAATTACATTTTTATGTAAATGATTCATAAAAAGAATATAACTTTGGTTAGAGCGTGTTAACATGAGAATTACATTTTTATGTAAATGATTCATAAAAAGAATATAACTTTGATTAGAGCGTGTTAACATGAGAATTACATTTTTATGTAAATGATTCATAAAAAGAATATAACTTTGGTTAGAGCGTGTAAACATGAGATTTGCATTTTTATGTAAATGATTCATAAAAAGAATATAACTTTGGTTAGAGTTTGTTAACATGATAATTACATTTTTATGTAAAATGTTGTATTAAAAATAGAAATTACATTTTTATGTAAAATGTTGCATTAGAAGAAAAAAGATAACATTTTCATATAAATGTTGCATGTAACTCCCCGTAAATTCTGTAACTGTGAAATTCATGAATTAAAGTATAATCAAATTAAAATCAAAGAACTAAGGGAAACGGGATATGCCATTGCGTTCGTCTCGGAAAAATACGCGAAATAGAGTCCGAGTTTTCGAAAAACGGAGTCCGTATGAAGAAGATATGGCCTTCGGAAGTTTTGAATTAAATTTAAAATTCAAACAGAATAAAATAATAATTTAAAATCGGGCCCATTGGGCCAGGGTGGAAGAACACCCGCCTGGGCCACCCAGGTCGACTGGGCTGTCGACCTGGGCTACCCATGTCGACAGGGCTGTCGACAGCCCTGTCGACAGGGGTATCGACCTGGTCGAGCCCAATCAACCTGGCTGGCCAGGTCGGTGTGTGGTCGAATTTCTGTGGTCTGCTTGGTCATTAGGGCTAGGTGGCGGGTTTTTATTGGTCTCTCTTCCTAATGAATGGCTACGATCTAACCTAGCAACATCAATGGTCCTAATCAATTCCTAACCTCTATATAAACAACCCTAGACTAAACCCTAATCTATTCATTCAAATTAAGATTATAGCCGCCATGTTGCTGAGGAACGACAAAGAATAGCCGTCGACTAGAGAGAGGATTAGGGAGAAAGTTCTAAAGCCTAAAGCAAATTCAAGCAACCTAAAGCCAATCAATTCAACAAAGGAATCATATCTCTTAATTAGAGAATTCGCCGCAACCATTGTAAGTAGAGTATTACTTTGGTATAATAAACAACTGTGTTGATGTGTATGCTTGAATTGTGGCAATGGAAGTAATTCATATTTATGCGTTCTTATCAATTTATATACGTTTGCATATTTATGGATTATGTTATAAAGAACTACATGCGGTAGTTCTATACAAGTTTACGTTTGGAATATTGCGCAAGTTATGTCATCTATGTTGAAGCTACATGTATGTAGTTGATTGAAATTTATGCGAGTTTGGGCTTTGTTATTATGCCATCATGATGTATATGTTGTGCATAAATCATTTTGCAAGTAATTGAAACAAGTTTGGTTGTTATAGTTCATATGAAACTATGTTGGAATTTTGACACCATAATCCATGTATTTGCAAAACTTATGAATATGGCTAGGCTATGAATGATATTTGGCATAATTGAAACCTATGATTAAGTCTATCTTGTTTAAAAGAATTATATGATGACATATGTGAGACATGGCTAGGTTAGACTCAAAAATCCCTTTTTGCAAGTTTAAAGCAAACACCATGTTTAGGAATATTTATGCATAAGTATGTTTATACCATCGTTATTAGGCTTAAATCATGATTAAGTTGAATTATGCTATGTTCATGCTAGAAGTATTTATGCCATGCTTATGTTTGACCATATGCCATGCCTATGCAAGAAGTATTTTATGCCATGCTTATGTTTGACAATATGCCATGTTTATGCTAGAAGTATTTAGGCCATGCTTATGTTTGACATTATGCCTAAATAAGAATATAGGTTCATGTTGTAGTTAAACCAATGCAAGTTTACATGCCTTGATTTATGTCACCTATGTTTTATGACCAAAATACATGTCACCACTATGCAAGTACACCAATTTCTATTATGTATTTTCCAACGTCATATGCGAGTTCATGTTCTCACTTTCCCCTCTTTGTGTATACGCCATAAGCCTCCCCTTTTCGCATGGCTAAATTGGGCTTTAAAAGGCTAAGCCCAATATATATATGAACGGACGTGTAAAACGGGGGAAAATAACGTTGGGTTAAAATTAATTAATGAATGAAAATATAAAACAGAAGGGCCCAAATTCAAGTATGGGTTGGGCCCATGATTTGGTGTAACCTTTACACCATTTACTTAATAATGGGCCGCAAATATTTACATATAAGAAATAAAGAAGAATGACAAAATATGTAAATGTAGAAAAGACGATGTGTTTAACCCGAGGTTGGATTGAGTTGTGATGTAAACCTGCCCGGAACCGCCCGGCTGTCCAGTAGTCACAACAATACCTATCCAATGTGGGAGGTTAAACATGGAGCCCAGCAAGGACCCGAGGTTAGACTGAGTTGTGGCGTAAGACTGCCCGGAACCAACCGGCAACAGGCAGCCACAACAATACCTGTCTAATGTGAGAGGTCAGGGCCTTAATAAGACAATTAAGGCTGAGTCAGGATTGTTAGGATTAAGTGAACTAAAGACTTAATCAAAATGGAACATGCTAAACTAAATGGACTGGTGGGGTTAGGTTAGGAAACACTTAACCAACTTAGCATGTTGGCTAGAGATAGAAAACCTAGTAACGGGGGACCCTTTTCAGCAGTAACCCTAGAAGGTGTATCAGGATACCCTGAAACTAGGCAGGGTGGGGCACGATTACTGGGCTGATTGTAAGAGGTCAAATCGACGGCGGTGGTGTAGCAGTGTAGGTTCTAACGGTGTGCGGGCGTGCACGCACTCCGGCGTAGAAAAATAAAGCACTGGACACCAGTAGCATACCTTTGCACTCTAAGGTTGTGTCGGGTTGCCACTATGGGACTTGATACACCCCATGGTGGGACCAGCATAGGTAACTACAGACATCGGGGGCCGTAAGACACATGTAACTATGCGAGTAGGAGCCGATCATCGTAGAATGGATCACATCACCCTGATTTTGGGGTGCAAATTGGAAACTAGTTTATATGGGTTCAGAGATTAACATGGGGTACGATAGTATATTCGACCCAAGATAACTTAACCAAGTTTATAATGTTGCCCACTTCCTGTTTTACTTATCATACCCAGTTCTTTATTCATAGACAAAGTAGTACTAGACTTACTCAGGCTTTAAGTCTGACTCTATTTTTCTTTCGTCTTCTTTCTTCCGTTCCCCCCCCCCCCTAGGTCCTCGGGGAGGGAACACAGCAGCTTGACCTACCTCAACATCCAGCTTGAAGAAGAGAAATCTATTGCTTGGACTTTCCTGTTTTGAACTATGGCTTTGGACAATCCACTATGGGGCTTTTGCAGTTTATCTATGTTTTATTTATGCTTCTTTAAAAATAATGTACTCAAGACAGATTATGAAAGTGTTATGTTATGTTTTTGGAAAGGATGTTGTTGTAACACGTATTTGACTTTATGAAATAAAAGTTTGTTGTTCTTCCGCTGTTTACAAATATGTGTTCTTATATCTGTCTTGTATATCTGTGACTTGTACTTATGAACCTCCACCAAAATTAGGGCATTCCCTTTGAGAGTGACCCTAACGGAGGTGGGGTGTTTCACTTGGTATCAGAGCATAGGTTTACTAGATAAGATAAAAAGTTTTGAAACTTTATTTTCAAAAAGGAAATTTAAAGAAGCATTTTTTAAAAGAAAAAAAATATATTATTTTATTTTAAAAGGCAAAGTCCACTCCCCAAAGCCATAGGTATTATCTCTTATCCTTCGTTTTGAATCTATCCTTTTTTGTTTCAGCATGTCCCAAGAACTTAACTTGCCTGAAGGGGTGCCCATACCTGGTTGGTTTAGACGTTTCTTAGAAGCAAGGGCCACTCAACCAGGTCCTACCGTTCCTCCTCCTCCAGCTGAAGGGAATCATCCAGCCGCAGCAGCACCTTTTCCTCCACCTCCTCCATGGGGAAACACATTCGCTAAGATATGTAAAGATTTTAAAGCTATGGGAGGAAGGGATTTCCATGGAACTGAGTCCTTCGTAGCAGCTAGGAATTGGCTAAAAGAAACGGAGGACCTATTCATCATCTTTGAGGTAGAAGATAGACAAAAAGTACAACTGGCGGTATGGCTATTGAAGGGCGAGGCTTCCTACTGGTGGGAAGTCACTAATGCTGAAAGACCGGTGGAGACATGGGAGGACTTTAGGGCAAGGTTTGAGACTAAATTTCTCTCACATGCAGAAAGAAGTTTGCAGTTGGAAAAATTCTTATTTCTTAAGCAAGGAGACAAGACTGTCAGAGAGTATGTGAATCAGTTCGATGAGCTGGCTAGGTTTGGGCTTGACCTAGTCAACACCCCGCATAAGAAGGCTCTCCGTTTCGTCAAGGGGTTAAATGAGCCATTACATAGTTTGGCCATGACCCATATACCCATGGGAGCCACGTATGAAAGATTGGTGCAAGTGGCATTGCTGAACGAAGAGGACAAGGGCAAGAAGGAGACCAAGGCAGAAAGCTCTCAAGGGAAGAAAGAGGGTTTGCAGCCTAAGAAGACAGACTTTAAGAAGGGCGAAAAAGGCAACAAAGAGAAGAGGAAGTGTAATTTCTGTGGCAAAGTGGGGCACTTAGTAAAGGACTGCCGGAAGAAGAAGGCTAAGGAGAATGGTGGGTGCTTTTCGTGCGGTCAGACAGGCCACAGGGCTAAGGACTGCCCAAGGAAACGAGGACAGGGGCAGGGCACTGGATCCACCCCAGGGGCACAGGTTCATGTGCTAGAAGCGCCACCATTGCAACAGCGAGGTATAAATACTTCTGTAGAAAGTGTAGTTTATCTTTATGATCACCCCGTTCGCACTTTGTTTGATTCTGGCGCATCACACTCCTTTATCTCGTCTGCTTTAGTAGAATCTCTGCACCTAAAAACTAGTATGGTAGAGGACCCCTTAATTGTTTCAAACCCAATTGGGGGCCCAGCTCATTTGTCTATGATCTGTTTGGATTTGAAAATTTCTATCCTAAGCGTAGAATTTCTATGTAGTGCCTTTGTTTTGGGCTTTTCGGGGTATGGTTTGATTTTGGGTATGGATTGGCTATCCAGTAATGGGGCCTTCCTTGATTGTGAGAAAAGGGTTGTTAGGCTCCTAACCCAGCTCGGTAATACTTTGGAAATTTCTTGTAATCCCTCGTATACGGTTATGCTTAGTTATCTTGAATCGCTAGATGCCTCTGTTGAAAACTTGCAATCAGTTAGAGTGGTCCGGGAATATCCGGATGTCTTTGAAGAGGTGAAGGGCTTGCCTCCGAAGCGGGAAATAGACTTCCGCATATATCTTGTAGATAATGCAAAGCCCGTTGCGTTGCCCGTTAGACATATGGCTCCACGAGAATGGAAAGAGCTCAGTAAACAGATTAAAGAGCTTCTAGAAAAGGGGTTCATTAGGAGGAGCATTTCAGAATGGGGCGCTCCAGTGGTGTTCGCTACAAAGGCGGATGGTTCAATCCGTCTATGTGTTGACTATAGGGAGCTCAACAAGTTAACGAAAAAGAATAGGCACCCTCTCCCTAGAATTGACGATTTATTTGACCAGCTTGTAGGAGCGTCTGTTTTCTCCCAACTCGATTTAGCAACCGGTTTTCATCAGCTAAGGGTGGCTGAAGATAGCATCGATAAAACGGCTTTCAGAACCCCAGACGGCTTCTTTGAATGGCTTGTCATGCCTTTCGGCTTGACAAATGCACCTGCTTACTTCGTGGACCTGATGAGTAGGGTATTTAGAGATTTCCTCAACAAATTCGTAGTGGTCTTCGTAGATGATATCCTTATCTTCTCAAAGAGTGAAGAGGAACATGCTCAACACTTAAGGGCAATCATGGAAACTTTGCGAGTCCATCAACTAAAAGCCAAATTCTCCAAATGCCACTTTTGGAGAGAAGAGGTGAGGTTCCTTGGACACATAGTATCCAAACAAGGGTTAGCAGTGGACCCTGCTAAGGTAGTGGCGGTACAAGATTGGAAGACACCAAGGAATGCAACTGAGGTCCGAAGCTTTCTAGGACTAGCAGGTTTCTATCGAAAATTTATAAGGGATTTTGCGAAAATCTCAGCTCCGCTCACGAAATTGACCAAGAAGAATCTAGTATTCAATTGGGATTTGGATTGCGAGTTTGCTTTCCAACGACTGAAGAGGGCTCTCACAACAGCCCCAGTTTTGACGCTGCCAGATGGGAGCAAGATGTTCACTGTTTATACGGATGCATGTGGGACAGGGCTAGGCGCCGTCTTAATGCAAGAAGGAAGGGTAGTAGCTTATGGCGGGAGGCAGTTGAAAGTGCACGAAAAGAACTACCCAACCCACGATCTAGAGCTAGCCGCCATCGTCTTTGCACTCAAGTCTTGGCGACACTATCTCCTAGGTGAGAAGTTCGAACTTTACACTGACCATAAATCGTTGAAATATCTTTTCTCGCAGAAAGATCTTAACTTGAGGCAACAAAGATGGATGGAGTTTCTTGCCTTGTACGATTTCGAAATCTCGTACACTCCGGGCAAAGGCAACGTAGTGGCAGACGCGTTGAGCCGAAAGAAATTGACCCTAAGCCCGTTGTTTGTTGAAAGACAAAGCCTAGAGTTTATAGCCAGCTTCGACTTTAGGCCCTCCTCCGATTTCGTACCGGGCTTGCTTGCATCTCTCGAAGTGCGCCCAACTTTAGTGGATTCAGTAGGGACAGCACAACGCGAAGACCCTCAGCTTGTGGAAATAATTGATAGGCTAATTAGGGGTGAGATTTCAAGTCACCTCAACAGATACTCCATTGACGATAAGGGTGTACTAAGGCGAGATGGAAGACTATGCGTCCCACAGACAAACGATTTAATAAAGAAGGTTCTCGAGGAAGCACATCACTCCAAGATGACGATACACCCAGGCGGAGATAAAATGTACAAAGACATAAAAAGGACTTTCTTCTGGAACGGCATGAAAAAGGACGTGGCAGAATTCGTTTCTAAGTGCATGGTGTGCCAACAGGTTAAGGCGGAACAGAAAAAGCCTGACGGACTGCTACATCCTCTGGAGGTCCCGCAGTGGAAGTGGGATAGCATCTCAATGGACTTCATCGATGGGCTGCCTAGGTCTAGGAGAAGCAACACTAGTATTTGGGTAATAGTGGATAGGCTTACTAAAAGCGCCCACTTTTTACCTGTCAAAAGTAAAAGAACTGCCTCATCCCTAGCATCACTTTACCTCAAGGAAATCGTGCGACTCCATGGAATACCATCTAGCATTGTTAGTGACCGAGACCCCATCTTCACCAGCGAGTTTTGGCGGAGTCTGCAAGAAGCAGTAGGAACGCAGTTATGCTTGAGCACGGCCTATCATCCCCAAACCGACGGCCAAACAGAAAGAGTGAACAGGGTTTTGGAAGACCTTTTAAGGTATGCGTCCTTGACTTCGGAGGGACATGGGAAGACCACCTCCCTTTGGTGGAATTTGCCTACAACAACAGCTATCAAGCAACCATCGGAATGGCGCCCTTCGAAGCTTTATACGGAAGACCGTGCCGATCGCCCACTTGTTGGTGGGAGTCCACGGATAAGCTCATACTTGGACCAGACATGATCCGAGAGACCTCAGAGAAAGTAGACTTAATACGAAGAAGGATAAAGACGGCCCAAGACAGACAAAAGTCCTATGCCGACAAGAAGAGGACCGACCTTGAATTTGAAGTTGGAGACAGAGTTTTTCTCAAGGTATCACTGCTAAGGAACATTATTCGTTTTGGAACCACAGGGAAGCTAGCACCAAGGTTCGTAGGGCCATTCCCTATCATCGAGAAGATTGGGAAAATGGCCTATAGATTAGAGCTACCCGAGAAGTTGGCTGGAGTCCACAACGTTTTTCACGTTTCACATCTCCGAAAATGGCTGCACGAGTCTGCTGAAGTGGTAGAGCCGAATATCCTCGAAGAGGCCGAAGTGGAACGCGAAGCGACCATAAGAAAGGTTCCAACCCGCATCTTAGGAACGAAAGTGAAGAAGCTACGCAACCGCGAGGTCAAGCTCGTCAAAGTTCAATGGAGCGACGCCGAGGGAGACGCAACTTGGGAAACTGAAGCTAGGATCCGTACAGCCTACCCTTTTCTGTTCGAGGGTACATCCTTGATCTTTCATTTTCCTTAAGTTGCGCTTTTATCTATCTTCTTAGGTATATTTCCTCGACCGTATCTTTTAGGTAGAAAACCTTTGGATGAAAACATGTAGTTGAAACATGTTATGTATGAATGGTTGCAAGTGGTTGCAAGTGATTGCTAGTGGTTGCTCGTGGTTGCATATACACACACAATCTAGGTTTTAGATCGGCTCAGTCACTTCATATTGCATATGCATATATGTTTGTATTCGTATGTGGTTGAACTATAATGTGTTGTCATGTGGATATTGTATTTGTATTGAATGATTGTGTACTCATGTAGAATCATGAATAGGAAAATTTGCATACATAATGGATTCATGGCACTTACATAATTCGCATTAAGGAGGTCAACTGAATCAGTAGACCGCCTGATTTTGCATTAGATAAGTTCATGTACACACACACTTCGCATATGATCATGAAGCATTAGAAGTCTTTTAAGGACAATGGATGCTCGTGTTTGATGGATGAATAGATGGATGATTGGATGTTAGGATATACATTCCTCCTAGCTTGAAGATTTCGGGGACGAAATCCTTTTAAGTGGGGGAGAATGTAACACCCCGTAAATTCTATAACTGTGAAATTCATGAATTAAAGTATAATCAAATTCAAATCAAAGAACTAAGGGAAACGGGATACGCCATTGCGTTCGTCTCGGAAAAATACGCGAAATAGAGTCCGAGTTTTCGAAAAACGGAGTCTGTATGAAGAAGATATGGCCTTCGGAAGTTTTGAATTAAATTTAAAATTCAAACAGAATAAAATAATAATTTAAAATCGGGCCCATTGGGCCAGGGTGGAAGAACACCCGCCTGGGCCACCCAGGTCGACTGGGCTGTCGACCTGGGATACCCATGTCGACAGGGCTGTCGACAGCCCTGTCGACAGGGGTATCGACCTGGTCGAGCCCAGTCAACCTGGCTGGCCAGGTCGGTGTGTGGTCGAATTTCTGTGGTCTGCTTGGTCATTAGGGCTAGGTGGCGGGTTTTTATTGGTCTCTCTTCCTAATGAATGGCTACGATCTAACCTAGCAACATCAATGGTCCTAATCAATTCCTAACCTCTATATAAACAACCCTAGACTAAACCCTAATCTATTCATTCAAATTAAGATTATAGCCGCCATGTTGCTGAGGAACGACAAAGAATAGCCGTCGACTAGAGAGAGGATTAGGGAGAAAGTTCTAAAGCCTAAAGCAAATTCAAGCAACCTAAAGCCAATCAATTCAACAAAGGAATCATATCTCTTAATTAGAGAATTCGCCGCAACCATTGTAAGTAGAGTATTACTTTGGTATAATAAACAACTGTGTTGATGTGTATGCTTGAATTGTGGCAATGGAAGTAATTCATATTTATGCGTTCTTATCAATTTATATACGTTTGGATATTTATGGATTATGTTATAAAGAACTACATGCGGTAGTTCTATACAAGTTTACGTTTGGAATATTGCGCAAGTTATGTCATCTATGTTGAAGCTACATGTATGTAGTTGATTGAAATTTATGCGAGTTTGGGCTTTGTTATTATGCCATCATGATGTATATGTTGTGCATAAATCATTTTGCAAGTAATTGAAACAAGTTTGGTTGTTATAGTTCATATGAAACTATGTTGGAATTTTGACACCATAATCCATGTATTTGCAAAACTTATGAATATGGCTAGGCTATGAATGATATTTGGCATAATTGAAACCTATGATTAAGTCTATCTTGTTTAAAAGAATTATATGATGACATATGTGAGACATGGCTAGGTTAGACTCAAAAATCCCTTTTTGCAAGTTTAAAGCAAACACCATGTTTAGGAATATTTATGCATAAGTATGTTTATACCATCGTTATTAGGCTTAAATCATGATTAAGTTGAATTATGCTATGTTCATGCTAGAAGTATTTATGCCATGCTTATGTTTGACCATATGCCATGCCTATGCAAGAAGTATTTTATGCCATGCTTATGTTTGACAATATGCCATGTTTATGCTAGAAGTATTTAGGCCATGCTTATGTTTGACATTATGCCTAAATAAGAATATAGGTTCATGTTGTAGTTAAACCTATGCAAGTTTACATGCCTTGATTTATGTCACCTATGTTTTATGACCAAAATACATGTCACCACTATGCAAGTACACCAATTTCTATTATGTATTTTCCAACGTCATATGCAAGTTCATGCGCTCACTTTCCCCTCTTTGTGTATACGCCATAAGCCTCCCCTTTTCGCATGGCTAAATTGGGCTTTAAAAGGCTAAGCCCAATATATATATGAACGGACGTGTAAAACGGGGGAAAATAACGTTGGGTTAAAATTAATTAATGAATGAAAATATAAAACAGAAGGGCCCAAATTCAAGTATGGGTTGGGCCCATGATTTGGTGTAACCTTTACACCATTTACTTAATAATGGGCCGCAAATATTTACATATAAGAAATAAAGAAGAATGACAAAATATGTAAATGTAGAAAAGACGATGTGTTTAACCCGAGGTTGGATTGAGTTGTGATGTAAACCTGCCCGGAACCGCCCGGCTGTCCAGTAGTCACAACAATACCTATCCAATGTGGGAGGTTAAACATGGAGCCCAGCAAGGACCCGAGGTTAGACTGAGTTGTGGCGTAAGACTGCCCGGAACCAACCGGCAACAGGCAGCCACAACAATACCTGTCTAATGTGAGAGGTCAGGGACTTAATAAGACAATTAAGGCTGAGTCAGGATTGTTAGGATTAAGTGAACTAAAGACTTAATCAAAATGGAACATGCTAAACTAAATGGACTGGTGGGGTTAGGTTAGGAAACACTTAACCAACTTAGCATGTTGGCTAGAGATAGAAAACCTAGTAACGGGGGACCCTTTTCAGCAGTAACCCTAGAAGGTGTATCAGGATACCCTGAAACTAGGCAGGGTGGGGCACGATTACTGGGCTGATTGTAAGAGGTCAAATCGACGGCGGTGGTGTAGCAGTGTAGATTCTAACGGTGTGCGGGCGTGCACGCACTCCGGCGCAGAAAAATAAAGCACTGGACACCAGTAGCATACCTTTGCACTCTAAGGTTGTGTCGGGTTGCCACTATGGGACTTGATACACCCCATGGTGGGACCAGCATAGGTAACTACAGACATCGGGGGCCGTAAGACACATGTAACTATGCGAGTAGGAGCCGATCATCGTAGAATGGATCACATCACCCTGATTTTGGGGTGCAAATTGGAAACTAGTTTATATGGGTTCAGAGATTAACATGGGGTACGATAGTATATTCGACCCTAGATAACTTAACCAAGTTTATAATGTTGCCCACTTCCTGTTTTACTTATCATACCCAGTTCTTTATTCATAGACAAAGTAGTACTAGACTTACTCAGGCTTTAAGTCTGACTCTATTTTTCTTTCGTCTTCTTTCTTCCGTTTCCCCCCCCCCCCCCCAGGTCCTCGGGGAGGGAACACAGCAGCTTGACCTACCTCAACATCCAGCTTGAAGAAGAGAAATCTATTGCTTGGACTTTCCTGTTTTGAACTATGGCTTTGGACAATCCACTATGGGGCTTTTGCAGTTTATTTATGTTTTATTTATGCTTCTTTAAAAATAATGTACTCAAGACAGATTATGAAAGTGTTATGTTATGTTTTTGGAAAGGATGTTGTTGTAACACGTATTTGACTTTATGAAATAAAAGTTTGTTGTTCTTCCGCTGTTTACAAATATGTGTTCTTATATCTGTCTTGTATATCTGTGACTTGTACTTATAAACCTCCACCAAAATTAGGGCATTCCCTTTGAGAGTGACCCTAACGGAGGTGGGGTGTTTCATTGCATTAGCAAAAGAAATGACATTTTTATTTTAAAATGTTGCATTAGAGAAAAATAACATTTTTATTATAAAATGTAGCATGAGAATTAAAATAACATTTTTGTAAAAGAATGTACATTGGGTTAAAATAACACTTTGTTATCAAATGTGACATTAGATTAAAATAACACTTTGTTACAAAAAGTGACACTAGAAAGAAATAACATTTTTAGTTTAAAATGTTACATTAGATTAGAAATAGCATTTTTTGTTTAAAATGTTGCAATAAAGAAAAATATAACATTCTCATTTTAAAATGTTGCATTTCTCATGTAAATCAAAACACGTATTAGGAAAGAAAGTTTATCTTATTTACATTTTACATGTAAATAAAAGGCATGAATAAAGAAGTATATCTTATTTACCTTTTACATGTAAATAAAAGACATGAATTTATAAAGGATATTTTATTCACCTTTTAGATGTGAATAAAAGACATGAAATTTAAAAGTACATTTTTATTTGCCTTTTTATGCAAATGAAACATAGAAAAAAGTACATTTTTATTTGCAAATTATTTGAAAATAAAAACATGAATAGGAAAAAGTACATTTTGTATTTGCAAACATGAATCGGAAAGGATTACATTTTTATTTGTGAATTAGTTACGAATAAAAACATGATTAAAGAAAATACATTTTTATTTACATTCTTATTGTAGGTAAAAACTTAGATGTAAGAAAGTACATTTTATTTACATTCTTGTTGTAAATAAGGACATGATTATAAGAAATTACATTTTATTTACATTCTTGCTGTAAATAAGAACATAAATTAAAAATAAAAATAAAAGTATATTTTATTCACATATTAGATGTGAATAAAAACATGAATGTAAAAAGTATATTCTTTATTTGCAAATTAGTTGCAAATAAAATCATGAATGTAAAAAGCACCTTTTTATTTACATTATAGTTGCAAATGAAAACTTAGAAATAAAAAGTACATTTTTATTCACAATTTAGATGTGAATAAAAACATAGAAACAAAGTATATTCCTCACGTCTCTCACTCATTGCGTAAAGCATACGATGCCCACTACTGTCAATCACTAGACCCATCGAAGTAGTGACGAAGTTCGACTTGTACAACTACTGCTACTACCAAGCTTACCACATGGAGTCATGACCAAATCTTTACAAATGACCCCACTTCATTGGTCTATAGCCCTTTAGTCGTACCTAGGCCACTGTGGCCCTAAATCCGTCCACGTACCTCCCATACATAGTGATCCAAAGTCATAGACATCGACAGCCCCTTAGCACACGTCCCGCAGCAAAGCCCAATCATGAAGCCCACTCATTGGTTCCCAACTGAATCCCGAGTCAAAGCTCCTCATTTGGACTTCCTTTGCATCTCGCGTTTTGATCGAATTGGAGTTGGTCTTCAAAAGAGTCGTCGCGTAATCGTAGCTCCAGTCCTGTTCGGTTCGGTTGTTCTTCCGTAGTTCGGTTCGGCTCACTCCACTTCCTATTCGGTTCGGTTCGGATGTGTTCAAGTGCTGCAGCCTCGGTTCGGTTAGGTTGTCCTCATCCGGTTTGGTTCGGGTGCCACGCTCCATTCGGTTCGGTTCGTCCCTCCTGCTCCAGCTTGCCTGCTCTGATCCGATCCCGCTCACTTGCCTGCTCCGATCCGATCCGCTCCCTAGCTCCGATCCAATCCTCTGTCCAACTCCAACTCTAAGCAATGGTCTTCCTTCCTGCCAAACTTCCTTTGTGCCAGACTTCAGTTCGGTTCGGATTCCTTGCCCATCTCTCCTATCCGATCCGAGTCCATACCCGATCCGATACGAAACCCTGCACAACTTTCTGCAACTTTTTCCAACAACTTATTTACGCCATTCGACGACGTTTTCGACCAATCAAACTATACTAATCAATCACAAAACATGTCAAACAGTCATAGCAACAAATAGAAGTGACCATAAATACCAAAACATCAACCATAATATGTAAAACGGATCAAATATAACCAAAACCCCACATTTTCCCTTAAGCATGTTTAAGTAAAACTAGTGACATGATTAGCAAAACTTAACCAAATCAAACCCAATTTCTAACAGAGGTCTAAAACATTATTTAAGAATTTATAAATATTTTTCTAGAATTTATTAATGTATAAATTCGCTAATCTTCACTAATTACCCTTAATTAACCGTAATTAGTGCAAAACTATGCAAATCACTCACCTTGGCCCCAAATAAAATTCTCAGAACTGAAACCTCGCTGATTTGGGCGAATACTTGTGTCTAACAGCAGCTCTAATACCGATTTGGTGCTATTTCTCCTTGATTTGATGTTGCTAAGCTTAGTCCCTGATTAGAAAGTGATTTGGGGATGTTTCTAGATGTTGGCGGCCATTGTTAGGGTTCAAGAATGAAAGTGGCGGCTGAAAAATGAAGAGAAGATTTTTCTCTAACTGATTTCAGCCTCCTCATAAACCTAATCCCGAAATCCCCCATTGGGCCTAGCTGTTAATCACCCGGTTAAGCCCAATTAAGCTGTTTTTCACTATCTGAAACTTGTTTCAGCCATATCTCCCAAACGGTGAGTCCGTTTGGCTAATGTGACCACTCGGAATTGTAAACCATCAAACGAATCTAATGAAAGTGGTTTCAGATCAAAATTCCTTTCCAATCAAAAGTTGTGGCCAAAACAGTACCAGCTAGGGGCAAAATGGTCATTTAAATATCGGCAAAAATCATGAACATGGGAAATGACTCCAGTAGTCATCTCCCAAAGTCACATGACCATACGACTTCGTATGTAAAAGAAATAAATATTCCACGATCCTTCAATGCGTAGAATGCGTGTCGTTACAAAAGGTCTCAGTTATGGGCTCAATTACGGATTCGGTTAGGGGCTCGGTTATGGACTCGGTTATGTGATCGGTTATGTGAAGAGTCTCGGTTATTGGCTCGGTTATGGAATTGATTATGAGCTCTCTTATGGGCTCGGTTATGGACTCAGTTATGTGAAGGGTCTCAATTATGGGCTCATTTTGAGCTCGGTTATGGGTTCGGTTATGGACCTGTGATCGGTTATGGTCTCGGTTATGACCTAGGTTAAAGGTTTCGTTATGACTACGTTTATGACCATGATTATGGGTTCAGTTATAGGCTAGGTTTAGATCTTGGTTATGGGCTTGGTTATTCCATCTGTTATGGGCTCGATTTTTTGTTTGCTCAATTTATAGAGGTTAATGCTACCACCGGTAAGTTATAATTTGAGTTAATCAATCATTTTTATATGTTAATTTAATATTTTTACTCGCAATGATTCCCGAATCAGCGTCCACATCCCACACCATATTATTTGTTATTATTAATTGGCTTGTATATATTGAAAGAAACTCGTTTTATTCTCTCTTTTTTTAACGTTGGACGTCTGTAGCTTGATAAACGGAGTTTAATGATATAATTCAATAATTTATAAATTTCAAAAGTGAAATGAATTCTTTTGTTTATCTATCACATATGTTAAAGAAAGAAATATTTGCATGTGCATGGTTTATATGATCCATTCCTTTTAGTCACCTTTTTTGGTCCGTTTTATTTGTTCATGTTGTCAGATTAAACATGGCATGAAATTGAAATATATGTTAGCTTAAAAGATAAATTAAATTATATTCAAAAATTTAAAAATTTGACCTATCTTGACATTGATATATTGCAATAAATCAGTTTTATTAATATTGTTTCATAATTCACTATTTCCCAAACAATATAATGGTGGGAGCATATGATTCCTTGCATTCATGTACTAGTTTTTGAATGGGGGAATTAGGATAAAGGCCTTACGTAGGTTAATTAGTTAGTTACCAAGACACGGTTAAAAATGAATTAGTTTCCAGGACAAATAAAGGAAAATTACTTCGCTACCCTTCTCTACCGCTCAACGCAATGAAAACTAATAATGTTATCGATTTCTCAGCAAATCCCCAAAAACAAGAACCGCTCCTCTTCCTCTCCTCCAAATTCACCCAATCTCAATGAAAATTCTTCAAGTCCATATAAATCTCTACTACTAATAAAGAGTTATGCTTCTATGCGAGGCCCCTTCTCGCTTACTGCAAACATGCCCTCATGTCTGATGGCGATCATCGCTGCTGCTTACTATTTTGATTGGTACCTAATGATCCACCTTCAATAACCGCTTCTATGCGTTTCCTTTCCAAAACCGAAATTCAGGTACTCATCCACCTTCAATATCTGTATTTTTTGCAATCTGATCTCCATTTGATAGATTCAGCAGAAAGGTTCTTACTTGATCTTGCTATTTATTTATAGATTCGATTACAATAATATTTCTCACTAATATGGATATGTGTTTGTAGGATACAAAAAAATAAAGAAATGTAGATTAGCGATCTATATAATGAACATGGACCTCCACTTTTGATTTGATTTCTTCCTTCGAACCTTCTATCTTTGGTACTGCTTTTCTCTTCTTCGGTTTTATGGTAATCTGTGTTTGTTTTGAGTTAATGGTATTTGGGTTAGTTGGTTCTAAGTACTTTTGGTTGCTTTGAAATTCTCACCTTCACGAAAGGAATTAGCAGTCTAACCGTCACTGGCCATTTACTAATGTGAAAAACAAATTAGAATCCTAGATTTAGCTTGGAAAAGCAAAAAAAAAATTAAAACATGCTATTCTGATTAGTGCAATTATCATGACTTTATACAGTGAAAGTAATGTTGGTAGTAATGCATGAAAATTTTCCGCCAGTATAGGGTGGTTTACTCTTACTGATAGCATATAAGAAACATCAGAACAATTTTACCCATCATTACATTTAGCACATAAATCATGTTCATATAATCAAATTATTTGCATTTTTATTACTGTGGCATATTTCATCCGAGCATAAGTTGCATCTATTTTAGCCCTCATATATACTTTCTTGAAACAGACTAGCATGAATGTATAACCATTATTATCCAATTCTTAAGAAAAGGCTATAGTTTTAAAGAGTTCGTCATATCTAAACCAATCTGGAAGTAGTTTTTAAGCTACTAATTTATCCACGATCCACGGCAGCAGTAACATCTACTGATTTTCTTCTCTAAGGATACATGGTCTTATATATAACAATCCCAAGTATTAAAAATTAATTCAAAAGGATCACTAAACATATACTCAGGTTTTCATAATTGAGTTTTAGGCATTAAAAATTGAAGTTTATTTGTCCACCTGAATATTAACCAACTGAATATTTTATATACCTTAATCAATATATTGGTTAAGGATCTGGTGGTAAAATTATAGTTCATGTCAACTATAATTTTCTGAAGGTATGTATTGGCTAAGGTTTACAATATAGAACCAACTGAATCATCACTCAGCAAATATAATTTTGTAATGCATACTGTTACTCAAATGAGTTAAAGGCTTACCACGTTGGCTCCCA
>JASFAX010000023.1:744752-747252 GCA_030737875.1 Allium sativum
CTTGGCACGCCTTGGATTTGGCAAAGTACCAGATTTGGCACTCAAAAAATAGTGAAAAACAAGGTGAAACATTGGATTTTCACGTGTGCGCATCGGGCTCGGCACGGCTTCGTTTTGGCAAAGTACCAGGTTTGGCAAAGTACCAGATTCGGCACTTTGCAAAGTACCGGATTTGGCACTCAAAAAAGGCTTAAAAACATGGTGAAACATTGAATTTTTACGTGTGCTCATCGGGCTTGGCACGCCTTGGATTTGGCAAAGTACCAGATCTGGCACTTGGCAAAGTACCAGGTTTGCCAAAGTACCAGGCTGAAAAATACGGTGAAACATCGAATTTTCGCGTGTGCTAATCGGGCTCGGCACGCCTTGGATTTGGCAAAGTACCAAATTTGCCAAAGTACCAAATTTGCCAAAGTACCAGATTTTGGCACTCAAAAAAGACTGAAAAACATGGTAAAACATTGGATTTTCACGTGTGCGCATCGGGCTCGGCACGGCTTGGTTTTGGCAAAGTACCAGGTTTGGCAAAGTACCAGATTTGGCACTTTGCAAAGTACCAGATTTGGCACTCAAAAAGGGCTTAAAAACACGGTGAAACATCGAATTTTCACGTGTGCTAATCGGGCTCCGCACGCCTTGGATTTGGCAAAGTACCAGATTTGGCACTTGGCAAAGTACCAGGTTTGGCAAAGTACCAGGCTGAAAAACACGGTGAAACATTGAATTTTCACGTGTGCTAATCGGGCTCCGCACGCCTTGGATTTGGCAAAGTACCAGATTTGGCACTTGGCAAAGTACCAGGTTTGCCAAAGTACCAGGCTGAAAAACACGGTGAAACATTGAATTTTCACGTGTGCTAATCGGGCTCCGCACGCCTTGCATTTGGCAAAGTACCAGATTTGCCAAAGTACCAGATTTGGCACTCAAAAAATGGTGAAAAACACGGTGAAACACTGGATTTTCACGTGTGCGCATCGAGCTTGGCACAGCTTGGATTTGGCAAAGTACCAGATTTGGCACTTGGCAAAGTACCAGGTTTGCCAAAGTACCAGGCTGAAAAACACGGTGAAACATTGAATTTTCACGTGTGCTAATCGGGCTCCGCACGCCTTGCATTTGGCAAAGTACCAGATTTGGCACTTGGCAAAGTACCAGGTTGGCCAAAGTACCAGGCTGAAAAAACACGGTGAAACATCGAATTTTCGCGTGTGCTAATCGGGCTCCGCACGCCTTGGATTTGGCAAAGTACCACATTTGCCAAAGTACCAGATTTGGCACTCAAAAAATGGTGAAAAACACGGTGAAACGTTAGATTTTCACGTGTGCTAATCGGGCTTGGCACAGCTTGGATTTGGCAAAGTATCAGATTTGGCACTTGGCAAAGTACCAGGTTTGCCAAAGTACCAGGCTGAAAAACACGGTGAAACATTGAATTTTCACGTGTGCTAATCGGGCTCCGCACGCCTTGGATTTGGCAAAGTACCAGATTTGACAAAGTACCAGATTTGGCACTTGGCAAAGTGCCAGATTCGGAAAACACATGCGGATCACTCAAAACCACAGTGACTACATGGCAAAATCACAAAAAAAAATGTGGTCGGATTTACCTACGTAGCAGAGACACTTTGGACTACCGGGGTCATATTAGGCTAAATTCCATATATTCCTATATTGGGGGGGGAGGGTGAGGAGGAGGAAGGGGAAGGATTGACCAAAATGGATCAGGCAAAACGCAAGCTGAAACGTTGGTTGATCAACAAAATTTTTTTGTGTGGATTTTTCGGAGAAATTTTTTTTTTTTTTTAAATATTTAAAAATATTAATTTTTAAATATTTTAAAAAAAAAAAATTTAAAAAAAAATTTTTTGAAAATGTTTTCGATGGAAGTGCCCTCCCCAAATTTTTTAAAAATATTTTTAAAAATATTTTTGTTGCGATCTCGGAAAAGTATGGTTTTGGTTGGATTTCACCAGTTTTTCCGAAAACTGGCCAAATCTTGCTAGAACCATGCTGAAATGTGGGCAATTACAGGAAAGCTTGGTTTTGGCTGGATTTTTCCGGTTTTTTCGAAAATAGGACGTATCAAGCAGAAACCCTGGTGAAACGTGGCCGCTCATGGGAAAGTTCGGTTCTGGCGAGATTTCCCAGTTTTTTTGAAAACTGGACGTATCAAGCAGAAACATGGGCGATTACGGGAATCTTTGGTTTCCGCGAGATTTTCCTATTTTCTCGAAAACGGGACTGATCAGGAAGAAACCATGCTGAAACGTGGGCGATATCTCGGAAAAGTTTGGTTTTGGTTGGATTTCACCAGTTTTTCCGAAAACTGGCCAAATCTAGCTAGAACCATGCTGAAATGTGGGCAATTACAGGAAAGCTTGGTTTTAGTTGGATTTTTCCGGTTTTTTCGAAAATAGGACGTATCAAGCAGAAACCCTGGTGAAACGTGGCCGCTCATGGGAAAGTTCGGTTCTGGCGAGATTTCCCAGTTTTTTCGAAA
>JASFAX010000023.1:754752-757252 GCA_030737875.1 Allium sativum
AAAAATGGGACAATGAGTAATCCAATAGGTACATCGATCGACCGACCACCGAAATATAATTCCGTGGACTTATACGAAAAGCCCATTGTGCCTGGATTTTATATTGGAAGAGCGGACCAGGCGAAAAGCAAGCTGTAACGTGCGCTGACACTGAAATCTAAGCCTATGGAATTTCAAGCATTTACCCGTGAAATTTACGAAACCTCCGCAGCGAAGCCTCAAACGCGATCGGTTGACCAGCTTTCTGGTAAAGGTGTTCGAGTTAATGGTGTTCACGTGTGCGCATCGGGCTTGGCACGTCTTGGATTTGGCAAATTACCAGATTTACCGAAGTAGAAGATTTGGCAAAGTACCAGGTTTGGCACTCAAAAAAGGCTTGAAAACACGGTGAAACATTGGATTTTCACGTGTGCTCATCGGGCTTGGCACGACTTGGATTTGGCGAATTACCAGATTTAGCACTTGACAAAGTACCAGGTTTGCCAAAGTACCAGGCTGAAAAACACGGTGAAACACTGGATATCGACGTGTGCACATCGGGCTTGGCACGCCTTGGATTTGGCAAAGTACCAGATTTGGCACTCAAAAAATAGTGAAAAACAAGGTGAAACATTGGATTTTCACGTGTGCGCATCGGGCTCGGCACGGCTTCGTTTTGGCAAAGTACCAGGTTTGGCAAAGTACCAGATTCGGCACTTTGCAAAGTACCGGATTTGGCACTCAAAAAAGGCTTAAAAACATGGTGAAACATTGAATTTTTACGTGTGCTCATCGGGCTTGGCACGCCTTGGATTTGGCAAGAGTACCAGATCTGGCACTTGGCAAAGTACCAGGTTTGCCAAAGTACCAGGCTGAAAAATACGGTGAAACATCGAATTTTCGCGTGTGCTAATCGGGCTCGGCACGCCTTGGATTTGGCAAAGTACCAAATTTGCCAAAGTACCAGATTTTGGCACTCAAAAAAGACTGAAAAACACGGTGAAACACTTGATATCGACGTGTGCGCATCGGGCTTGGCACGCCTTGGATTTGGCAAAGTACCAGATTTGGCACTCAAAAAATAGTGAAAAACAAGGTGAAACATTGGATTTTCACGTGTGCGCATCGGGCTCGGCACGGCTTCGTTTTGGCAAAGTACCAGGTTTGGCAAAGTACCAGATTCGGCACTTTGCAAAGTACCGGATTTGGCACTCAAAAAAGGCTTAAAAACATGGTGAAACATTGAATTTTTACGTGTGCTCATCGGGCTTGGCACGCCTTGGATTTGGCAAAGTACCAGATCTGGCACTTGGCAAAGTACCAGGTTTGCCAAAGTACCAGGCTGAAAAATACGGTGAAACATCGAATTTTCGCGTGTGCTAATCGGGCTCGGCACGCCTTGGATTTGGCAAAGTACCAAATTTGCCAAAGTACCAAATTTGCCAAAGTACCAGATTTTGGCACTCAAAAAAGACTGAAAAACATGGTAAAACATTGGATTTTCACGTGTGCGCATCGGGCTCGGCACGGCTTGGTTTTGGCAAAGTACCAGGTTTGGCAAAGTACCAGATTTGGCACTTTGCAAAGTACCAGATTTGGCACTCAAAAAGGGCTTAAAAACACGGTGAAACATCGAATTTTCACGTGTGCTAATCGGGCTCCGCACGCCTTGGATTTGGCAAAGTACCAGATTTGGCACTTGGCAAAGTACCAGGTTTGCCAAAGTACCAGGCTGAAAAACACGGTGAAACATTGAATTTTCACGTGTGCTAATCGGGCTCCGCACGCCTTGGATTTGGCAAAGTACCAGATTTGGCACTTGGCAAAGTACCAGGTTTGCCAAAGTACCAGGCTGAAAAACACGGTGAAACATTGAATTTTCACGTGTGCTAATCGGGCTCCGCACGCCTTGCATTTGGCAAAGTACCAGATTTGCCAAAGTACCAGATTTGGCACTCAAAAAATGGTGAAAAACACGGTGAAACACTGGATTTTCACGTGTGCGCATCGAGCTTGGCACAGCTTGGATTTGGCAAAGTACCAGATTTGGCACTTGGCAAAGTACCAGGTTTGCCAAAGTACCAGGCTGAAAAACACGGTGAAACATTGAATTTTCACGTGTGCTAATCGGGCTCCGCACGCCTTGCATTTGGCAAAGTACCAGATTTGGCACTTGGCAAAGTACCAGGTTGGCCAAAGTACCAGGCTGAAAAACACGGTGAAACATCGAATTTTCGCGTGTGCTAATCGGGCTTCCGCACGCCTTGGATTTGGCAAAGTACCACATTTGCCAAAGTACCAGATTTGGCACTCAAAAAATGGTGAAAAACACGTGAAACGTTAGATTTTCACGTGTGCTAATCGGGCTTGGCACAGCTTGGATTTGGCAAAGTATCAGATTTGGCACTTGGCAAAGTACCAGGTTTGCCAAAGTACCAGGCTGAAAAACACGGTGAAACATTGAATTTTCACGTGTGCTAATCGGGCTCCGCACGCCTTGGATTTGGCAAAGTACCAGATT
>JASFAX010000023.1:777252-779752 GCA_030737875.1 Allium sativum
AGTACCAGGCTGAAAAACACGGTGAAACACTGGATATCGACGTGTGCACATCGGGCTTGGCACGCCTTGGATTTGGCAAAGTACCAGATTTGGCACTCAAAAAATAGTGAAAAACAAGGTGAAACATTGGATTTTCACGTGTGCGCATCGGGCTCGGCACGGCTTCGTTTTGGCAAAGTACCAGGTTTGGCAAAGTACCAGATTCGGCACTTTGCAAAGTACCGGATTTGGCACTCAAAAAAGGCTTAAAAACATGGTGAAACATTGAATTTTTACGTGTGCTCATCGGGCTTGGCACGCCTTGGATTTGGCAAAGTACCAGATCTGGCACTTGGCAAAGTACCAGGTTTGCCAAAGTACCAGGCTGAAAAATACGGTGAAACATCGAATTTTCGCGTGTGCTAATCGGGCTCGGCACGCCTTGGATTTGGCAAAGTACCAAATTTGCCAAAGTACCAGATTTTGGCACTCAAAAAAGACTGAAAAACACGGTGAAACACTTGATATCGACGTGTGCGCATCGGGCTTGGCACGCCTTGGATTTGGCAAAGTACCAGATTTGGCACTCAAAAAATAGTGAAAAACAAGGTGAAACATTGGATTTTCACGTGTGCGCATCGGGCTCGGCACGGCTTCGTTTTGGCAAAGTACCAGGTTTGGCAAAGTACCAGATTCGGCACTTTGCAAAGTACCGGATTTGGCACTCAAAAAAGGCTTAAAAACATGGTGAAACATTGAATTTTTACGTGTGCTCATCGGGCTTGGCACGCCTTGGATTTGGCAAAGTACCAGATCTGGCACTTGGCAAAGTACCAGGTTTGCCAAAGTACCAGGCTGAAAAATACGGTGAAACATCGAATTTTCGCGTGTGCTAATCGGGCTCGGCACGCCTTGGATTTGGCAAAGTACCAAATTTGCCAAAGTACCAAATTTGCCAAAGTACCAGATTTTGGCACTCAAAAAAGACTGAAAAACATGGTAAAACATTGGATTTTCACGTGTGCGCATCGGGCTCGGCACGGCTTGGTTTTGGCAAAGTACCAGGTTTGGCAAAGTACCAGATTTGGCACTTTGCAAAGTACCAGATTTGGCACTCAAAAAGGGCTTAAAAACACGGTGAAACATCGAATTTTCACGTGTGCTAATCGGGCTCCGCACGCCTTGGATTTGGCAAAGTACCAGATTTGGCACTTGGCAAAGTACCAGGTTTGCCAAAGTACCAGGCTGAAAAACACGGTGAAACATTGAATTTTCACGTGTGCTAATCGGGCTCCGCACGCCTTGGATTTGGCAAAGTACCAGATTTGGCACTTGGCAAAGTACCAGGTTTGCCAAAGTACCAGGCTGAAAAACACGGTGAAACATTGAATTTTCACGTGTGCTAATCGGGCTCCGCACGCCTTGCATTTGGCAAAGTACCAGATTTGCCAAAGTACCAGATTTGGCACTCAAAAAATGGTGAAAAACACGGTGAAACACTGGATTTTCACGTGTGCGCATCGAGCTTGGCACAGCTTGGATTTGGCAAAGTACCAGATTTGGCACTTGGCAAAGTACCAGGTTTGCCAAAGTACCAGGCTGAAAAACACGGTGAAACATTGAATTTTCACGTGTGCTAATCGGGCTCCGCACGCCTTGCATTTGGCAAAGTACCAGATTTGGCACTTGGCAAAGTACCAGGTTGGCCAAAGTACCAGGCTGAAAAACACGGTGAAACATCGAATTTTCGCGTGTGCTAATCGGGCTCCGCACGCCTTGGATTTGGCAAAGTACCACATTTGCCAAAGTACCAGATTTGGCACTCAAAAAATGGTGAAAAACACGGTGAAACGTTAGATTTTCACGTGTGCTAATCGGGCTTGGCACAGCTTGGATTTGGCAAAGTATCAGATTTGGCACTTGGCAAAGTACCAGGTTTGCCAAAGTACCAGGCTGAAAAACACGGTGAAACATTGAATTTTCACGTGTGCTAATCGGGCTCCGCACGCCTTGGATTTGGCAAAGTACCAGATTTGACAAAGTACCAGATTTGGCACTTGGCAAAGTGCCAGATTCGGAAAACACATGCGGATCACTCAAAACCACAGTGACTACATGGCAAAATCACAAAAAAAAATGTGGTCGGATTTACCTACGTAGCAGAGACACTTTGGACTACCGGGGTCATATTAGGCTAAATTCCATATATTCCTATATTGGGGGGGGAGGGTGAGGAGGAGGAAGGGGAAGGATTGACCAAAATGGATCAGGCAAAACGCAAGCTGAAACGTTGGTTGATCAACAAAATTTTTTTGTGTGGATTTTTCGGAGAAATTTTTTTTTTTTTTTAAATATTTAAAAATATTAATTTTTAAATATTTTAAAAAAAAAAAATTTAAAAAAAAATTTTTTGAAAATGTTTTCGATGGAAGTGCCCTCCCCAAATTTTTTAAAAATATTTTTAAAAATATTTTTGTTGCGATCTCGGAAAAGTATGGTTTTGGTTGGATTTCACCAGTTT
>JASFAX010000023.1:799752-802252 GCA_030737875.1 Allium sativum
TGAAAAACACGGTGAAACACTTGATATCGACGTGTGCGCATCGGGCTTGGCACGCCTTGGATTTGGCAAAGTACCAGATTTGGCACTCAAAAAATAGTGAAAAACAAGGTGAAACATTGGATTTTCACGTGTGCGCATCGGGCTCGGCACGGCTTCGTTTTGGCAAAGTACCAGGTTTGGCAAAGTACCAGATTCGGCACTTTGCAAAGTACCGGATTTGGCACTCAAAAAAGGCTTAAAAACATGGTGAAACATTGAATTTTTACGTGTGCTCATCGGGCTTGGCACGCCTTGGATTTGGCAAAGTACCAGATCTGGCACTTGGCAAAGTACCAGGTTTGCCAAAGTACCAGGCTGAAAAATACGGTGAAACATCGAATTTTCGCGTGTGCTAATCGGGCTCGGCACGCCTTGGATTTGGCAAAGTACCAAATTTGCCAAAGTACCAAATTTGCCAAAGTACCAGATTTTGGCACTCAAAAAAGACTGAAAAACATGGTAAAACATTGGATTTTCACGTGTGCGCATCGGGCTCGGCACGGCTTGGTTTTGGCAAAGTACCAGGTTTGGCAAAGTACCAGATTTGGCACTTTGCAAAGTACCAGATTTGGCACTCAAAAAGGGCTTAAAAACACGGTGAAACATCGAATTTTCACGTGTGCTAATCGGGCTCCGCACGCCTTGGATTTGGCAAAGTACCAGATTTGGCACTTGGCAAAGTACCAGGTTTGCCAAAGTACCAGGCTGAAAAACACGGTGAAACATTGAATTTTCACGTGTGCTAATCGGGCTCCGCACGCCTTGGATTTGGCAAAGTACCAGATTTGGCACTTGGCAAAGTACCAGGTTTGCCAAAGTACCAGGCTGAAAAACACGGTGAAACATTGAATTTTCACGTGTGCTAATCGGGCTCCGCACGCCTTGCATTTGGCAAAGTACCAGATTTGCCAAAGTACCAGATTTGGCACTCAAAAAATGGTGAAAAACACGGTGAAACACTGGATTTTCACGTGTGCGCATCGAGCTTGGCACAGCTTGGATTTGGCAAAGTACCAGATTTGGCACTTGGCAAAGTACCAGGTTTGCCAAAGTACCAGGCTGAAAAACACGGTGAAACATTGAATTTTCACGTGTGCTAATCGGGCTCCGCACGCCTTGCATTTGGCAAAGTACCAGATTTGGCACTTGGCAAAGTACCAGGTTGGCCAAAGTACCAGGCTGAAAAACACGGTGAAACATCGAATTTTCGCGTGTGCTAATCGGGCTCCGCACGCCTTGGATTTGGCAAAGTACCACATTTGCCAAAGTACCAGATTTGGCACTCAAAAAATGGTGAAAAACACGGTGAAACGTTAGATTTTCACGTGTGCTAATCGGGCTTGGCACAGCTTGGATTTGGCAAAGTATCAGATTTGGCACTTGGCAAAGTACCAGGTTTGCCAAAGTACCAGGCTGAAAAACACGGTGAAACATTGAATTTTCACGTGTGCTAATCGGGCTCCGCACGCCTTGGATTTGGCAAAGTACCAGATTTGACAAAGTACCAGATTTGGCACTTGGCAAAGTGCCAGATTCGGAAAACACATGCGGATCACTCAAAACCACAGTGACTACATGGCAAAATCACAAAAAAAAATGTGGTCGGATTTACCTACGTAGCAGAGACACTTTGGACTACCGGGGTCATATTAGGCTAAATTCCATATATTCCTATATTGGGGGGGGAGGGTGAGGAGGAGGAAGGGGAAGGATTGACCAAAATGGATCAGGCAAAACGCAAGCTGAAACGTTGGTTGATCAACAAAATTTTTTTGTGTGGATTTTTCGGAGAAATTTTTTTTTTTTTTTAAATATTTAAAAATATTAATTTTTAAATATTTTAAAAAAAAAAAATTTAAAAAAAAATTTTTTGAAAATGTTTTCGATGGAAGTGCCCTCCCCAAATTTTTTAAAAATATTTTTAAAAATATTTTTGTTGCGATCTCGGAAAAGTATGGTTTTGGTTGGATTTCACCAGTTTTTCCGAAAACTGGCCAAATCTTGCTAGAACCATGCTGAAATGTGGGCAATTACAGGAAAGCTTGGTTTTGGCTGGATTTTTCCGGTTTTTTCGAAAATAGGACGTATCAAGCAGAAACCCTGGTGAAACGTGGCCGCTCATGGGAAAGTTCGGTTCTGGCGAGATTTCCCAGTTTTTTTGAAAACTGGACGTATCAAGCAGAAACATGGGCGATTACGGGAATCTTTGGTTTCCGCGAGATTTTCCTATTTTCTCGAAAACGTGACTGATCAGGAAGAAACCATGCTGAAACGTGGGCGATATCTCGGAAAAGTTTGGTTTTGGTTGGATTTCACCAGTTTTTCCGAAAACTGGCCAAATCTAGCTAGAACCATGCTGAAATGTGGGCAATTACAGGAAAGCTTGGTTTTAGTTGGATTTTTCCGGTTTTTTCGAAAATAGGACGTATCAAGCAGAAACCCTGGTGAAACGTGGCCGCTC
>JASFAX010000023.1:809752-812252 GCA_030737875.1 Allium sativum
AAATTCCTTGGTCAGTAGCCACAGACAGAAAAATGGGACAATGAGTAATCCAATAGGTACATCGATCGACCGACCACCGAAATATAATTCCGTGGACTTATACGAAAAGCCCATTGTGCCTGGATTTTATATTGGAAGAGCGGACCAGGCGAAAAGCAAGCTGTAACGTGCGCTGACACTGAAATCTAAGCCTATGGAATTTCAAGCATTTACCCGTGAAATTTACGAAACCTCCGCAGCGAAGCCTCAAACGCGATCGGTTGACCAGCTTTCTGGTAAAGGTGTTCGAGTTAATGGTGTTCACGTGTGCGCATCGGGCTTGGCACGTCTTGGATTTGGCAAATTACCAGATTTACCGAAGTAGAAGATTTGGCAAAGTACCAGGTTTGGCACTCAAAAAGGCTTGAAAACACGGTGAAACATTGGATTTTCACGTGTGCTCATCGGGCTTGGCACGACTTGGATTTGGCGAATTACCAGATTTAGCACTTGACAAAGTACCAGGTTTGCCAAAGTACCAGGCTGAAAAACACGGTGAAACACTGGATATCGACGTGTGCACATCGGGCTTGGCACGCCTTGGATTTGGCAAAGTACCAGATTTGGCACTCAAAAAATAGTGAAAAACAAGGTGAAACATTGGATTTTCACGTGTGCGCATCGGGCTCGGCACGGCTTCGTTTTGGCAAAGTACCAGGTTTGGCAAAGTACCAGATTCGGCACTTTGCAAAGTACCGATTTGGCACTCAAAAAAGGCTTAAAAACATGGTGAAACATTGAATTTTTACGTGTGCTCATCGGGCTTGGCACGCCTTGGATTGGCAAAGTACCAGATCTGGCACTTGGCAAAGTACCAGGTTTGCCAAAGTACCAGGCTGAAAAATACGGTGAAACATCGAATTTTCGCGTGTGCTAATCGGGCTCGGCACGCCTTGGATTTGGCAAAGTACCAAATTTGCCAAAGTACCAGATTTTGGCACTCAAAAAAGACTGAAAAACACGGTGAAACACTTGATATCGACGTGTGCGCATCGGGCTTGGCACGCCTTGGATTGGCAAAGTACCAGATTTGGCACTCAAAAAATAGTGAAAAACAAGGTGAAACATTGGATTTTCACGTGTGCGCATCGGGCTCGGCACGGCTTCGTTTTGGCAAAGTACCAGGTTTGGCAAAGTACCAGATTCGGCACTTTGCAAAGTACCGGATTTGGCACTCAAAAAAGGCTTAAAAACATGGTGAAACATTGAATTTTTACGTGTGCTCATCGGGCTTGGCACGCCTTGGATTTGGCAAAGTACCAGATCTGGCACTTGGCAAAGTACCAGGTTTGCCAAAGTACCAGGCTGAAAAATACGGTGAAACATCGAATTTTCGCGTGTGCTAATCGGGCTCGGCACGCCTTGGATTTGGCAAAGTACCAAATTTGCCAAAGTACCAAATTTGCCAAAGTACCAGATTTTGGCACTCAAAAAAGACTGAAAAACATGGTAAAACATTGGATTTTCACGTGTGCGCATCGGGCTCGCACGGCTTGGTTTTGGCAAAGTACCAGGTTTGGCAAAGTACCAGATTTGGCACTTTGCAAAGTACCAGATTTGGCACTCAAAAAGGGCTTAAAAACACGGTGAAACATCGAATTTTCACGTGTGCTAATCGGGCTCCGCACGCCTTGGATTTGGCAAAGTACCAGATTTGGCACTTGGCAAAGTACCAGGTTTGGCAAAGTACCAGGCTGAAAAACACGGTGAAACATTGAATTTTCACGTGTGCTAATCGGGCTCCGCACGCCTTGGATTTGGCAAAGTACCAGATTTGGCACTTGGCAAAGTACCAGGTTTGCCAAAGTACCAGGCTGAAAAACACGGTGAAACATTGAATTTTCACGTGTGCTAATCGGGCTCCGCACGCCTTGCATTTGGCAAAGTACCAGATTTGCCAAAGTACCAGATTTGGCACTCAAAAAATGGTGAAAAACACGGTGAAACACTGGATTTTCACGTGTGCGCATCGAGCTTGGCACAGCTTGGATTTGGCAAAGTACCAGATTTGGCACTTGGCAAAGTACCAGGTTTGCCAAAGTACCAGGCTGAAAAACACGGTGAAACATTGAATTTTCACGTGTGCTAATCGGGCTCGCACGCCTTGCATTTGGCAAAGTACCAGATTTGGCACTTGGCAAAGTACCAGGTTGGCCAAAGTACCAGGCTGAAAAACACGGTGAAACATCGAATTTTCGCGTGTGCTAATCGGGCTCCGCACGCCTTGGATTTGGCAAAGTACCACATTTGCCAAAGTACCAGATTTGGCACTCAAAAAATGGTGAAAAACACGGTGAAACGTTAGATTTTCACGTGTGCTAATCGGGCTTGGCACAGCTTGGATTTGGCAAAGTATCAGATTTGGCACTTGGCAAAGTACCAGGTTTGCCAAAGTACCAGGCTGAAAAACACGGTGAAACATTGAATTTTCACGTGTGCTAATCGGGCTCCGCACGCCTTG
>JASFAX010000023.1:832252-834752 GCA_030737875.1 Allium sativum
ACTTGACAAAGTACCAGGTTTGCCAAAGTACCAGGCTGAAAAACACGGTGAAACACTGGATATCGACGTGTGCACATCGGGCTTGGCACGCCTTGGATTTGGCAAAGTACCAGATTTGGCACTCAAAAAATAGTGAAAAACAAGGTGAAACATTGGATTTTCACGTGTGCGCATCGGGCTCGGCACGGCTTCGTTTTGGCAAAGTACCAGGTTTGGCAAAGTACCAGATTCGGCACTTTGCAAAGTACCGGATTTGGCACTCAAAAAAGGCTTAAAAACATGGTGAAACATTGAATTTTTACGTGTGCTCATCGGGCTTGGCACGCCTTGGATTTGGCAAAGTACCAGATCTGGCACTTGGCAAAGTACCAGGTTTGCCAAAGTACCAGGCTGAAAAATACGGTGAAACATCGAATTTTCGCGTGTGCTAATCGGGCTCGGCACGCCTTGGATTTGGCAAAGTACCAAATTTGCCAAAGTACCAGATTTTGGCACTCAAAAAAGACTGAAAAACACGGTGAAACACTTGATATCGACGTGTGCGCATCGGGCTTGGCACGCCTTGGATTTGGCAAAGTACCAGATTTGGCACTCAAAAAATAGTGAAAAACAAGGTGAAACATTGGATTTTCACGTGTGCGCATCGGGCTCGGCACGGCTTCGTTTTGGCAAAGTACCAGGTTTGGCAAAGTACCAGATTCGGCACTTTGCAAAGTACCGGATTTGGCACTCAAAAAAGGCTTAAAAACATGGTGAAACATTGAATTTTTACGTGTGCTCATCGGGCTTGGCACGCCTTGGATTTGGCAAAGTACCAGATCTGGCACTTGGCAAAGTACCAGGTTTGCCAAAGTACCAGGCTGAAAAATACGGTGAAACATCGAATTTTCGCGTGTGCTAATCGGGCTCGGCACGCCTTGGATTTGGCAAAGTACCAAATTTGCCAAAGTACCAAATTTGCCAAAGTACCAGATTTTGGCACTCAAAAAAGACTGAAAAACATGGTAAAACATTGGATTTTCACGTGTGCGCATCGGGCTCGGCACGGCTTGGTTTTGGCAAAGTACCAGGTTTGGCAAAGTACCAGATTTGGCACTTTGCAAAGTACCAGATTTGGCACTCAAAAAGGGCTTAAAAACACGGTGAAACATCGAATTTTCACGTGTGCTAATCGGGCTCCGCACGCCTTGGATTTGGCAAAGTACCAGATTTGGCACTTGGCAAAGTACCAGGTTTGGCAAAGTACCAGGCTGAAAAACACGGTGAAACATTGAATTTTCACGTGTGCTAATCGGGCTCCGCACGCCTTGGATTTGGCAAAGTACCAGATTTGGCACTTGGCAAAGTACCAGGTTTGCCAAAGTACCAGGCTGAAAAACACGGTGAAACATTGAATTTTCACGTGTGCTAATCGGGCTCCGCACGCCTTGCATTTGGCAAAGTACCAGATTTGCCAAAGTACCAGATTTGGCACTCAAAAAATGGTGAAAAACACGGTGAAACACTGGATTTTCACGTGTGCGCATCGAGCTTGGCACAGCTTGGATTTGGCAAAGTACCAGATTTGGCACTTGGCAAAGTACCAGGTTTGCCAAAGTACCAGGCTGAAAAACACGGTGAAACATTGAATTTTCACGTGTGCTAATCGGGCTCCGCACGCCTTGCATTTGGCAAAGTACCAGATTTGGCACTTGGCAAAGTACCAGGTTGGCCAAAGTACCAGGCTGAAAAACACGGTGAAACATCGAATTTTCGCGTGTGCTAATCGGGCTCCGCACGCCTTGGATTTGGCAAAGTACCACATTTGCCAAAGTACCAGATTTGGCACTCAAAAAATGGTGAAAAACACGGTGAAACGTTAGATTTTCACGTGTGCTAATCGGGCTTGGCACAGCTTGGATTTGGCAAAGTATCAGATTTGGCACTTGGCAAAGTACCAGGTTTGCCAAAGTACCAGGCTGAAAAACACGGTGAAACATTGAATTTTCACGTGTGCTAATCGGGCTCCGCAAACCTTGGATTTGGCAAAGTACCAGATTTGACAAAGTACCAGATTTGGCACTTGGCAAAGTGCCAGATTCGGAAAACACATGCGGATCACTCAAAACCACAGTGACTACATGGCAAAATCACAAAAAAAAATGTGGTCGGATTTACCTACGTAGCAGAGACACTTTGGACTACCGGGGTCATATTAGGCTAAATTCCATATATTCCTATATTGGGGGGGGAGGGTGAGGAGGAGGAAGGGGAAGGATTGACCAAAATGGATCAGGCAAAACGCAAGCTGAAACGTTGGTTGATCAACAAAATTTTTTTGTGTGGATTTTTCGGAGAAATTTTTTTTTTTTTTTAAATATTTAAAAATATTAATTTTTAAATATTTTAAAAAAAAAAAATTTAAAAAAAAATTTTTTGAAAATGTTTTCGATGGAAGTGCCCTCCCCAAATTTTTTAAAAATATTTTTAAAAATATTTTTGTTGCGATCTCGGAAAAGTA
>JASFAX010000023.1:854752-857252 GCA_030737875.1 Allium sativum
AGATTTTGGCACTCAAAAAAGACTGAAAAACACGGTGAAACACTTGATATCGACGTGTGCGCATCGGGCTTGGCACGCCTTGGATTTGGCAAAGTACCAGATTTGGCACTCAAAAAATAGTGAAAAACAAGGTGAAACATTGGATTTTCACGTGTGCGCATCGGGCTCGGCACGGCTTCGTTTTGGCAAAGTACCAGGTTTGGCAAAGTACCAGATTCGGCACTTTGCAAAGTACCGGATTTGGCACTCAAAAAAGGCTTAAAAACATGGTGAAACATTGAATTTTTACGTGTGCTCATCGGGCTTGGCACGCCTTGGATTTGGCAAAGTACCAGATCTGGCACTTGGCAAAGTACCAGGTTTGCCAAAGTACCAGGCTGAAAAATACGGTGAAACATCGAATTTTCGCGTGTGCTAATCGGGCTCGGCACGCCTTGGATTTGGCAAAGTACCAAATTTGCCAAAGTACCAAATTTGCCAAAGTACCAGATTTTGGCACTCAAAAAAGACTGAAAAACATGGTAAAACATTGGATTTTCACGTGTGCGCATCGGGCTCGGCACGGCTTGGTTTTGGCAAAGTACCAGGTTTGGCAAAGTACCAGATTTGGCACTTTGCAAAGTACCAGATTTGGCACTCAAAAAGGGCTTAAAAACACGGTGAAACATCGAATTTTCACGTGTGCTAATCGGGCTCCGCACGCCTTGGATTTGGCAAAGTACCAGATTTGGCACTTGGCAAAGTACCAGGTTTGGCAAAGTACCAGGCTGAAAAACACGGTGAAACATTGAATTTTCACGTGTGCTAATCGGGCTCCGCACGCCTTGGATTTGGCAAAGTACCAGATTTGGCACTTGGCAAAGTACCAGGTTTGCCAAAGTACCAGGCTGAAAAACACGGTGAAACATTGAATTTTCACGTGTGCTAATCGGGCTCCGCACGCCTTGCATTTGGCAAAGTACCAGATTTGCCAAAGTACCAGATTTGGCACTCAAAAAATGGTGAAAAACACGGTGAAACACTGGATTTTCACGTGTGCGCATCGAGCTTGGCACAGCTTGGATTTGGCAAAGTACCAGATTTGGCACTTGGCAAAGTACCAGGTTTGCCAAAGTACCAGGCTGAAAAACACGGTGAAACATTGAATTTTCACGTGTGCTAATCGGGCTCCGCACGCCTTGCATTTGGCAAAGTACCAGATTTGGCACTTGGCAAAGTACCAGGTTGGCCAAAGTACCAGGCTGAAAAACACGGTGAAACATCGAATTTTCGCGTGTGCTAATCGGGCTCCGCACGCCTTGGATTTGGCAAAGTACCACATTTGCCAAAGTACCAGATTTGGCACTCAAAAAATGGTGAAAAACACGGTGAAACGTTAGATTTTCACGTGTGCTAATCGGGCTTGGCACAGCTTGGATTTGGCAAAGTATCAGATTTGGCACTTGGCAAAGTACCAGGTTTGCCAAAGTACCAGGCTGAAAAACACGGTGAAACATTGAATTTTCACGTGTGCTAATCGGGCTCCGCACGCCTTGGATTTGGCAAAGTACCAGATTTGACAAAGTACCAGATTTGGCACTTGGCAAAGTGCCAGATTCGGAAAACACATGCGGATCACTCAAAACCACAGTGACTACATGGCAAAATCACAAAAAAAAATGTGGTCGGATTTACCTACGTAGCAGAGACACTTTGGACTACCGGGGTCATATTAGGCTAAATTCCATATATTCCTATATTGGGGGGGGAGGGTGAGGAGGAGGAAGGGGAAGGATTGACCAAAATGGATCAGGCAAAACGCAAGCTGAAACGTTGGTTGATCAACAAAATTTTTTTGTGTGGATTTTTCGGAGAAATTTTTTTTTTTTTTAAATATTTAAAAATATTAATTTTTAAATATTTTAAAAAAAAAAAATTTAAAAAAAAATTTTTTGAAAATGTTTTCGATGGAAGTGCCCTCCCCAAATTTTTTAAAAATATTTTTGTTGCGATCTCGGAAAAGTATGGTTTTGGTTGGATTTCACCAGTTTTTCCGAAAACTGGCCAAATCTTGCTAGAACCATGCTGAAATGTGGGCAATTATAGGAAAGCTTGGTTTTGGCTGGATTTTTCCGGTTTTTTCGAAAATAGGACGTATCAAGCAGAAACCCTGGTGAAACGTGGCCGCTCATGGGAAAGTTCGGTTCTGGCGAGATTTCCCAGTTTTTTTGAAAACTGGACGTATCAAGCAGAAACATGGGCGATTACGGGAATCTTTGGTTTCCGCGAGATTTTCCTATTTTCTCGAAAACGGGACTGATCAGGAAGAAACCATGCTGAAACGTGGGCGATATCTCGGAAAAGTTTGGTTTTGGTTGGATTTCACCAGTTTTTCCGAAAACTGGCCAAATCTAGCTAGAACCATGCTGAAATGTGGGCAATTACAGGAAAGCTTGGTTTTAGTTGGATTTTTCCGGTTTTTTCGAAAATAGGACGTATCAAGCAGAAACCCTGGTGAAAC
>JASFAX010000023.1:864752-867252 GCA_030737875.1 Allium sativum
TGATCCGCATCTAAACACTAAGTGCCAAATTCCTTGGTCAGTAGCCACAGACAGAAAAATGGGACAATGAGTAATCCAATAGGTACATCGATCGACCGACCACCGAAATATAATTCCGTGGACTTATACGAAAAGCCCATTGTGCCTGGATTTTATATTGGAAGAGCGGACCAGGCGAAAAGCAAGCTGTAACGTGCGCTGACACTGAAATCTAAGCCTATGGAATTTCAAGCATTTACCCGTGAAATTTACGAAACCTCCGCAGCGAAGCCTCAAACGCGATCGGTTGACCAGCTTTCTGGTAAAGGTGTTCGAGTTAATGGTGTTCACGTGTGCGCATCGGGCTTGGCACGTCTTGGATTTGGCAAATTACCAGATTTACCGAAGTAGAAGATTTGGCAAAGTACCAGGTTTGGCACTCAAAAAAGGCTTGAAAACACGGTGAAACATTGGATTTTCACGTGTGCTCATCGGGCTTGGCACGACTTGGATTTGGCGAATTACCAGATTTAGCACTTGACAAAGTACCAGGTTTGCCAAAGTACCAGGCTGAAAAACACGGTGAAACACTGGATATCGACGTGTGCACATCGGGCTTGGCACGCCTTGGATTTGGCAAAGTACCAGATTTGGCACTCAAAAAATAGTGAAAAACAAGGTGAAACATTGGATTTTCACGTGTGCGCATCGGGCTCGGCACGGCTTCGTTTTGGCAAAGTACCAGGTTTGGCAAAGTACCAGATTCGGCACTTTGCAAAGTACCGGATTTGGCACTCAAAAAAGGCTTAAAAACATGGTGAAACATTGAATTTTTACGTGTGCTCATCGGGCTTGGCACGCCTTGGATTTGGCAAAGTACCAGATCTGGCACTTGGCAAAGTACCAGGTTTGCCAAAGTACCAGGCTGAAAAATACGGTGAAACATCGAATTTTCGCGTGTGCTAATCGGGCTCGGCACGCCTTGGATTTGGCAAAGTACCAAATTTGCCAAAGTACCAGATTTTGGCACTCAAAAAAGACTGAAAAACACGGTGAAACACTTGATATCGACGTGTGCGCATCGGGCTTGGCACGCCTTGGATTTGGCAAAGTACCAGATTTGGCACTCAAAAAATAGTGAAAAACAAGGTGAAACATTGGATTTTCACGTGTGCGCATCGGGCTCGGCACGGCTTCGTTTTGGCAAAGTACCAGGTTTGGCAAAGTACCAGATTCGGCACTTTGCAAAGTACCGGATTTGGCACTCAAAAAAGGCTTAAAAACATGGTGAAACATTGAATTTTTACGTGTGCTCATCGGGCTTGGCACGCCTTGGATTTGGCAAAGTACCAGATCTGGCACTTGGCAAAGTACCAGGTTTGCCAAAGTACCAGGCTGAAAAATACGGTGAAACATCGAATTTTCGCGTGTGCTAATCGGGCTCGGCACGCCTTGGATTTGGCAAAGTACCAAATTTGCCAAAGTACCAAATTTGCCAAAGTACCAGATTTTGGCACTCAAAAAAGACTGAAAAACATGGTAAAACATTGGATTTTCACGTGTGCGCATCGGGCTCGGCACGGCTTGGTTTTGGCAAAGTACCAGGTTTGGCAAAGTACCAGATTTGGCACTTTGCAAAGTACCAGATTTGGCACTCAAAAAGGGCTTAAAAACACGGTGAAACATCGAATTTTCACGTGTGCTAATCGGGCTCCGCACGCCTTGGATTTGGCAAAGTACCAGATTTGGCACTTGGCAAAGTACCAGGTTTGCCAAAGTACCAGGCTGAAAAACACGGTGAAACATTGAATTTTCACGTGTGCTAATCGGGCTCCGCACGCCTTGGATTTGGCAAAGTACCAGATTTGGCACTTGGCAAAGTACCAGGTTTGCCAAAGTACCAGGCTGAAAAACACGGTGAAACATTGAATTTTCACGTGTGCTAATCGGGCTCCGCACGCCTTGCATTTGGCAAAGTACCAGATTTGCCAAAGTACCAGATTTGGCACTCAAAAAATGGTGAAAAACACGGTGAAACACTGGATTTTCACGTGTGCGCATCGAGCTTGGCACAGCTTGGATTTGGCAAAGTACCAGATTTGGCACTTGGCAAAGTACCAGGTTTGCCAAAGTACCAGGCTGAAAAACACGGTGAAACATTGAATTTTCACGTGTGCTAATCGGGCTCCGCACGCCTTGCATTTGGCAAAGTACCAGATTTGGCACTTGGCAAAGTACCAGGTTGGCCAAAGTACCAGGCTGAAAAACACGGTGAAACATCGAATTTTCGCGTGTGCTAATCGGGCTCCGCACGCCTTGGATTTGGCAAAGTACCACATTTGCCAAAGTACCAGATTTGGCACTCAAAAAATGGTGAAAAACACGGTGAAACGTTAGATTTTCACGTGTGCTAATCGGGCTTGGCACAGCTTGGATTTGGCAAAGTATCAGATTTGGCACTTGGCAAAGTACCAGGTTTGCCAAAGTACCAGGCTGAAAAACACGGTGAAACATTGAATTT
>JASFAX010000023.1:881837-884337 GCA_030737875.1 Allium sativum
CGGTAGTCCAAAGTGTCTCTGCTACGTAGGTAAATCCGACCACATTTTTTTTTGTGATTTTGCCATGTAGTCACTGTGGTTTTGAGTGATCCGCATGTGTTTTCCGAATCTGGCACTTTGCCAAGTGCCAAATCTGGTACTTTGTCAAATCTGGTACTTTGCCAAATCCAAGGCGTGCGGAGCCCGATTAGCACACGTGAAAATTCAATGTTTCACCGTGTTTTTCAGCCTGGTACTTTGGCAAACCTGGTACTTTGCCAAGTGCCAAATCTGATACTTTGCCAAATCCAAGCTGTGCCAAGCCCGATTAGCACACGTGAAAATCTAACGTTTCACCGTGTTTTTCACCATTTTTTGAGTGCCAAATCTGGTACTTTGGCAAATGTGGTACTTTGCCAAATCCAAGGCGTGCGGAGCCCGATTAGCACACGCGAAAATTCGATGTTTCACCGTGTTTTTCAGCCTGGTACTTTGGCCAACCTGGTACTTTGCCAAGTGCCAAATCTGGTACTTTGCCAAATGCAAGGCGTGCGGAGCCCGATTAGCACACGTGAAAATTCAATGTTTCACCGTGTTTTTCAGCCTGGTACTTTGGCAAACCTGGTACTTTGCCAAGTGCCAAATCTGGTACTTTGCCAAATCCAAGCTGTGCCAAGCTCGATGCGCACACGTGAAAATCCAGTGTTTCACCGTGTTTTTCACCATTTTTTGAGTGCCAAATCTGGTACTTTGGCAAATCTGGTACTTTGCCAAATCCAAGGCGTGCCAAGCCCGATGCGCACACGTGAAAATTCAATGTTTCACCGTGTTTTTCAGCCTGGTACTTTGGCAAACCTGGTACTTTGCCAAGTGCCAAATCTGGTACTTTGCCAAATCCAAGGCGTGCGGAGCCCGATTAGCACACGTGAAAATTCAATGTTTCACCGTGTTTTTCAGCCTGGTACTTTGGCAAACCTGGTACTTTGCCAAGTGCCAAATCTGGTACTTTGCCAAATCCAAGGCGTGCGGAGCCCGATTAGCACACGTGAAAATTCGATGTTTCACCGTGTTTTTAAGCCCTTTTTGAGTGCCAAATCTGGTACTTTGCAAAGTGCCAAATCTGGTACTTTGCCAAACCTGGTACTTTGCCAAAACCAAGCCGTGCCGAGCCCGATGCGCACACGTGAAAATCCAATGTTTTACCATGTTTTTCAGTCTTTTTTGAGTGCCAAAATCTGGTACTTTGGCAAATTTGGTACTTTGGCAAATTTGGTACTTTGCCAAATCCAAGGCGTGCCGAGCCCGATTAGCACACGCGAAAATTCGATGTTTCACCGTATTTTTCAGCCTGGTACTTTGGCAAACCTGGTACTTTGCCAAGTGCCAGATCTGGTACTTTGCCAAATCCAAGGCGTGCCAAGCCCGATGAGCACACGTAAAAATTCAATGTTTCACCATGTTTTTAAGCCTTTTTTGAGTGCCAAATCCGGTACTTTGCAAAGTGCCGAATCTGGTACTTTGCCAAACCTGGTACTTTGCCAAAACGAAGCCGTGCCGAGCCCGATGCGCACACGTGAAAATCCAATGTTTCACCTTGTTTTTCACTATTTTTTGAGTGCCAAATCTGGTACTTTGCCAAATCCAAGGCGTGCCAAGCCCGATGCGCACACGTCGATATCAAGTGTTTCACCGTGTTTTTCAGTCTTTTTTGAGTGCCAAAATCTGGTACTTTGGCAAATTTGGTACTTTGCCAAATCCAAGGCGTGCCGAGCCCGATTAGCACACGCGAAAATTCGATGTTTCACCGTATTTTTCAGCCTGGTACTTTGGCAAACCTGGTACTTTGCCAAGTGCCAGATCTGGTACTTTGCCAAATCCAAGGCGTGCCAAGCCCGATGAGCACACGTAAAAATTCAATGTTTCACCATGTTTTTAAGCCTTTTTTGAGTGCCAAATCCGGTACTTTGCAAAGTGCCGAATCTGGTACTTTGCCAAACCTGGTACTTTGCCAAAACGAAGCCGTGCCGAGCCCGATGCGCACACGTGAAAATCCAATGTTTCACCTTGTTTTTCACTATTTTTTGAGTGCCAAATCTGGTACTTTGCCAAATCCAAGGCGTGCCAAGCCCGATGTGCACACGTCGATATCCAGTGTTTCACCGTGTTTTTCAGCCTGGTACTTTGGCAAACCTGGTACTTTGTCAAGTGCTAAATCTGGTAATTCGCCAAATCCAAGTCGTGCCAAGCCCGATGAGCACACGTGAAAATCCAATGTTTCACCGTGTTTTCAAGCCTTTTTTGAGTGCCAAACCTGGTACTTTGCCAAATCTTCTACTTCGGTAAATCTGGTAATTTGCCAAATCCAAGACGTGCCAAGCCCGATGCGCACACGTGAACACCATTAACTCGAACACCTTTACCAGAAAGCTGGTCAACCGATCGCGTTTGAGGCTTCGCTGCGGAGGTTTCGTAAATTTCACGGGTAAATGCTTGAAATTCCATAGGCTTAGATTTCAGTGTC
>JASFAX010000023.1:891837-894337 GCA_030737875.1 Allium sativum
AATCTAGCGAAAATCAAACTTTCCTGTAATCGCCCACGTTTCAGCATGGTTTCTTCCTGATCAGTCCCGTTTTCGAGAAAATAGGAAAATCTCGCCGAAACCAAAGATTCTCGTAATCGCCCACGTTTCTGCTTGATACGTCCAGTTTTCGAAAAAACTGGGAAATCTCGCCAGAACCGAACTTTCCCATGAGCGGCCACGTTTCACCAGGGTTTCTGCTTGATACGTCCTATTTTCGAAAAAACCGGAAAAATCCAACTAAAACCAAGCTTTCCTGTAATTGCCCACATTTCAGCATGGTTCTAGCTAGATTTGGCCAGTTTTCGGAAAAACTGGTGAAATCCAACCAAAACCAAACTTTTCCGAGATATCGCCCACGTTTCAGCATGGTTTCTTCCTGATCAGTCCCGTTTTCGAGAAAATAGGAAAATCTCGCGGAAACCAAAAATTCCCGTAATCGCCCATGTTTCTGCTTGATACGTCCAGTTTTCAAAAAAACTGGGAAATCTCGCCAGAACCGAACTTTCCCATGAGCGGCCACGTTTCACCAGGGTTTCTGCTTGATACGTCCTATTTTCGAAAAAACCGGAAAAATCCAGCCAAAACCAAGCTTTCCTGTAATTGCCCACATTTCAGCATGGTTCTAGCAAGATTTGGCCAGTTTTCGGAAAAACTGGTGAAATCCAACCAAAACCATACTTTTCCGAGATCGCAACAAAAATATTTTTAAAAATATTTTTAAAAAATTTGGGGAGGGCACTTCCATCGAAAACATTTTCAAAAAATTTTTTTTTAAATTTTTTTTTTTAAAATATTTAAAAATTAATATTTTTAAATATTTAAAAAAAAAAAAAAATTTCTCCGAAAAATCCACACAAAAAAATTTTGTTGATCAACCAACGTTTCAGCTTGCGTTTTGCCTGATCCATTTTGGTCAATCCTTCCCCTTCCTCCTCCTCACCCTCCCCCCCCAATATAGGAATATATGGAATTTAGCCTAATATGACCCCGGTAGTCCAAAGTGTCTCTGCTACGTAGGTAAATCCGACCACATTTTTTTTTGTGATTTTGCCATGTAGTCACTGTGGTTTTGAGTGATCCGCATGTGTTTTCCGAATCTGGCACTTTGCCAAGTGCCAAATCTGGTACTTTGTCAAATCTGGTACTTTGCCAAATCCAAGGCGTGCGGAGCCCGATTAGCACACGTGAAAATTCAATGTTTCACCGTGTTTTTCAGCCTGGTACTTTGGCAAACCTGGTACTTTGCCAAGTGCCAAATCTGATACTTTGCCAAATCCAAGCTGTGCCAAGCCCGATTAGCACACGTGAAAATCTAACGTTTCACCGTGTTTTTCACCATTTTTTGAGTGCCAAATCTGGTACTTTGGCAAATGTGGTACTTTGCCAAATCCAAGGCGTGCGGAGCCCGATTAGCACACGCGAAAATTCGATGTTTCACCGTGTTTTTCAGCCTGGTACTTTGGCCAACCTGGTACTTTGCCAAGTGCCAAATCTGGTACTTTGCCAAATGCAAGGCGTGCGGAGCCCGATTAGCACACGTGAAAATTCAATGTTTCACCGTGTTTTTCAGCCTGGTACTTTGGCAAACCTGGTACTTTGCCAAGTGCCAAATCTGGTACTTTGCCAAATCCAAGCTGTGCCAAGCTCGATGCGCACACGTGAAAATCCAGTGTTTCACCGTGTTTTTCACCATTTTTTGAGTGCCAAATCTGGTACTTTGGCAAATCTGGTACTTTGCCAAATCCAAGGCGTGCCAAGCCCGATGCGCACACGTGAAAATTCAATGTTTCACCGTGTTTTTCAGCCTGGTACTTTGGCAAACCTGGTACTTTGCCAAGTGCCAAATCTGGTACTTTGCCAAATCCAAGGCGTGCGGAGCCCGATTAGCACACGTGAAAATTCAATGTTTCACCGTGTTTTTCAGCCTGGTACTTTGGCAAACCTGGTACTTTGCCAAGTGCCAAATCTGGTACTTTGCCAAATCCAAGGCGTGCGGAGCCCGATTAGCACACGTGAAAATTCGATGTTTCACCGTGTTTTTAAGCCCTTTTTGAGTGCCAAATCTGGTACTTTGCAAAGTGCCAAATCTGGTACTTTGCCAAACCTGGTACTTTGCCAAAACCAAGCCGTGCCGAGCCCGATGCGCACACGTGAAAATCCAATGTTTTACCATGTTTTTCAGTCTTTTTTGAGTGCCAAAATCTGGTACTTTGGCAAATTTGGTACTTTGGCAAATTTGGTACTTTGCCAAATCCAAGGCGTGCCGAGCCCGATTAGCACACGCGAAAATTCGATGTTTCACCGTATTTTTCAGCCTGGTACTTTGGCAAACCTGGTACTTTGCCAAGTGCCAGATCTGGTACTTTGCCAAATCCAAGGCGTGCCAAGCCCGATGAGCACACGTAAAAATTCAATGTTTCACCATGTTTTTAAGCCTTTTTTGAGTGCCAAATCCGGTACTTTGCAAAGTGCCGAATCT
>JASFAX010000023.1:914337-916837 GCA_030737875.1 Allium sativum
CTGGGAAATCTCGCCAGAACCGAACTTTCCCATGAGCGGCCACGTTTCACCAGGGTTTCTGCTTGATACGTCCTATTTTCGAAAAAACCGGAAAAATCCAGCCAAAACCAAGCTTTCCTGTAATTGCCCACATTTCAGCATGGTTCTAGCAAGATTTGGCCAGTTTTCGGAAAAACTGGTGAAATCCAACCAAAACCATACTTTTCCGAGATCGCAACAAAAATATTTTTAAAAATATTTTTAAAAAATTTGGGGAGGGCACTTCCATCGAAAACATTTTCAAAAAAATTTTTTTAAAATTTTTTTTTTTTAAAATATTTAAAAATTAATATTTTTAAATATTTAAAAAAAAAAAAAAAATTTCTCCGAAAAATCCACACAAAAAAATTTTGTTGATCAACCAACGTTTCAGCTTGCGTTTTGCCTGATCCATTTTGGTCAATCCTTCCCCTTCCTCCTCCTCACCCTCCCCCCCCAATATAGGAATATATGGAATTTAGCCTAATATGACCCCGGTAGTCCAAAGTGTCTCTGCTACGTAGGTAAATCCGACCACATTTTTTTTTGTGATTTTGCCATGTAGTCACTGTGGTTTTGAGTGATCCGCATGTGTTTTCCGAATCTGGCACTTTGCCAAGTGCCAAATCTGGTACTTTGTCAAATCTGGTACTTTGCCAAATCCAAGGCGTGCGGAGCCCGATTAGCACACGTGAAAATTCAATGTTTCACCGTGTTTTTCAGCCTGGTACTTTGGCAAACCTGGTACTTTGCCAAGTGCCAAATCTGATACTTTGCCAAATCCAAGCTGTGCCAAGCCCGATTAGCACACGTGAAAATCTAACGTTTCACCGTGTTTTTCACCATTTTTTGAGTGCCAAATCTGGTACTTTGGCAAATGTGGTACTTTGCCAAATCCAAGGCGTGCGGAGCCCGATTAGCACACGCGAAAATTCGATGATTCACCGTGTTTTTCAGCCTGGTACTTTGGCCAACCTGGTACTTTGCCAAGTGCCAAATCTGGTACTTTGCCAAATGCAAGGCGTGCGGAGCCCGATTAGCACACGTGAAAATTCAATGTTTCACCGTGTTTTTCAGCCTGGTACTTTGGCAAACCTGGTACTTTGCCAAGTGCCAAATCTGGTACTTTGCCAAATCCAAGGCGTGCGGAGCCCGATTAGCACACGTGAAAATTCAATGTTTCACCGTGTTTTTCAGCCTGGTACTTTGGCAAACCTGGTACTTTGCCAAGTGCCAAATCTGGTACTTTGCCAAATCCAAGGCGTGCGGAGCCCGATTAGCACACGTGAAAATTCGATGTTTCACCGTGTTTTTAAGCCCTTTTTGAGTGCCAAATCTGGTACTTTGCAAAGTGCCAAATCTGGTACTTTGCCAAACCTGGTACTTTGCCAAAACCAAGCCGTGCCGAGCCCGATGCGCACACGTGAAAATCCAATGTTTTACCATGTTTTTCAGTCTTTTTTGAGTGCCAAAATCTGGTACTTTGGCAAATTTGGTACTTTGGCAAATTTGGTACTTTGCCAAATCCAAGGCGTGCCGAGCCCGATTAGCACACGCGAAAATTCGATGTTTCACCGTATTTTTCAGCCTGGTACTTTGGCAAACCTGGTACTTTGCCAAGTGCCAGATCTGGTACTTTGCCAAATCCAAGGCGTGCCAAGCCCGATGAGCACACGTAAAAATTCAATGTTTCACCATGTTTTTAAGCCTTTTTTGAGTGCCAAATCCGGTACTTTGCAAAGTGCCGAATCTGGTACTTTGCCAAACCTGGTACTTTGCCAAAACGAAGCCGTGCCGAGCCCGATGCGCACACGTGAAAATCCAATGTTTCACCTTGTTTTTCACTATTTTTTGAGTGCCAAATCTGGTACTTTGCCAAATCCAAGGCGTGCCAAGCCCGATGCGCACACGTCGATATCAAGTGTTTCACCGTGTTTTTCAGTCTTTTTTGAGTGCCAAAATCTGGTACTTTGGCAAATTTGGTACTTTGCCAAATCCAAGGCGTGCCGAGCCCGATTAGCACACGCGAAAATTCGATGTTTCACCGTATTTTTCAGCCTGGTACTTTGGCAAACCTGGTACTTTGCCAAGTGCCAGATCTGGTACTTTGCCAAATCCAAGGCGTGCCAAGCCCGATGAGCACACGTAAAAATTCAATGTTTCACCATGTTTTTAAGCCTTTTTTGAGTGCCAAATCCGGTACTTTGCAAAGTGCCGAATCTGGTACTTTGCCAAACCTGGTACTTTGCCAAAACGAAGCCGTGCCGAGCCCGATGCGCACACGTGAAAATCCAATGTTTCACCTTGTTTTTCACTATTTTTTGAGTGCCAAATCTGGTACTTTGCCAAATCCAAGGCGTGCCAAGCCCGATGTGCACACGTCGATATCCAGTGTTTCACCGTGTTTTTCAGCCTGGTACTTTGGCAAACCTGGTACTTTGTCAAGTGCTAAATCTGGTAATTCGCCAAATCCAAGTCGTGC
>JASFAX010000023.1:936837-939337 GCA_030737875.1 Allium sativum
AATTCAATGTTTCACCGTGTTTTTCAGCCTGGTACTTTGGCAAACCTGGTACTTTGCCAAGTGCCAAATCTGATACTTTGCCAAATCCAAGCTGTGCCAAGCCCGATTAGCACACGTGAAAATCTAACGTTTCACCGTGTTTTTCACCATTTTTTGAGTGCCAAATCTGGTACTTTGGCAAATGTGGTACTTTGCCAAATCCAAGGCGTGCGGAGCCCGATTAGCACACGCGAAAATTCGATGTTTCACCGTGTTTTTCAGCCTGGTACTTTGGCCAACCTGGTACTTTGCCAAGTGCCAAATCTGGTACTTTGCCAAATGCAAGGCGTGCGGAGCCCGATTAGCACACGTGAAAATTCAATGTTTCACCGTGTTTTTCAGCCTGGTACTTTGGCAAACCTGGTACTTTGCCAAGTGCCAAATCTGGTACTTTGCCAAATCCAAGCTGTGCCAAGCTCGATGCGCACACGTGAAAATCCAGTGTTTCACCGTGTTTTTCACCATTTTTTGAGTGCCAAATCTGGTACTTTGGCAAATCTGGTACTTTGCCAAATCCAAGGCGTGCCAAGCCCGATGCGCACACGTGAAAATTCAATGTTTCACCGTGTTTTTCAGCCTGGTACTTTGGCAAACCTGGTACTTTGCCAAGTGCCAAATCTGGTACTTTGCCAAATCCAAGGCGTGCGGAGCCCGATTAGCACACGTGAAAATTCAATGTTTCACCGTGTTTTTCAGCCTGGTACTTTGGCAAACCTGGTACTTTGCCAAGTGCCAAATCTGGTACTTTGCCAAATCCAAGGCGTGCGGAGCCCGATTAGCACACGTGAAAATTCGATGTTTCACCGTGTTTTTAAGCCCTTTTTGAGTGCCAAATCTGGTACTTTGCAAAGTGCCAAATCTGGTACTTTGCCAAACCTGGTACTTTGCCAAAACCAAGCCGTGCCGAGCCCGATGCGCACACGTGAAAATCCAATGTTTTACCATGTTTTTCAGTCTTTTTTGAGTGCCAAAATCTGGTACTTTGGCAAATTTGGTACTTTGGCAAATTTGGTACTTTGCCAAATCCAAGGCGTGCCGAGCCCGATTAGCACACGCGAAAATTCGATGTTTCACCGTATTTTTCAGCCTGGTACTTTGGCAAACCTGGTACTTTGCCAAGTGCCAGATCTGGTACTTTGCCAAATCCAAGGCGTGCCAAGCCCGATGAGCACACGTAAAAATTCAATGTTTCACCATGTTTTTAAGCCTTTTTTGAGTGCCAAATCCGGTACTTTGCAAAGTGCCGAATCTGGTACTTTGCCAAACCTGGTACTTTGCCAAAACGAAGCCGTGCCGAGCCCGATGCGCACATGTGAAAATCCAATGTTTCACCTTGTTTTTCACTATTTTTTGAGTGCCAAATCTGGTACTTTGCCAAATCCAAGGCGTGCCAAGCCCGATGCGCACACGTCGATATCCAGTGTTTCACCGTGTTTTTCAGTCTTTTTTGAGTGCCAAAATCTGGTACTTTGGCAAATTTGGTACTTTGCCAAATCCAAGGCGTGCCGAGCCCGATTAGCACACGCGAAAATTCGATGTTTCACCGTATTTTTCAGCCTGGTACTTTGGCAAACCTGGTACTTTGCCAAGTGCCAGATCTGGTACTTTGCCAAATCCAAGGCGTGCCAAGCCCGATGAGCACACGTAAAAATTCAATGTTTCACCATGTTTTTAAGCCTTTTTTGAGTGCCAAATCCGGTACTTTGCAAAGTGCCGAATCTGGTACTTTGCCAAACCTGGTACTTTGCCAAAACGAAGCCGTGCCGAGCCCGATGCGCACACGTGAAAATCCAATGTTTCACCTTGTTTTTCACTATTTTTTGAGTGCCAAATCTGGTACTTTGCCAAATCCAAGGCGTGCCAAGCCCGATGCGCACACGTCGATATCAAGTGTTTCACCGTGTTTTTCAGTCTTTTTTGAGTGCCAAAATCTGGTACTTTGGCAAATTTGGTACTTTGCCAAATCCAAGGCGTGCCGAGCCCGATTAGCACACGCGAAAATTCGATGTTTCACCGTATTTTTCAGCCTGGTACTTTGGCAAACCTGGTACTTTGCCAAGTGCCAGATCTGGTACTTTGCCAAATCCAAGGCGTGCCAAGCCCGATGAGCACACGTAAAAATTCAATGTTTCACCATGTTTTTAAGCCTTTTTTGAGTGCCAAATCCGGTACTTTGCAAAGTGCCGAATCTGGTACTTTGCCAAACCTGGTACTTTGCCAAAACGAAGCCGTGCCGAGCCCGATGCGCACACGTGAAAATCCAATGTTTCACCTTGTTTTTCACTATTTTTTGAGTGCCAAATCTGGTACTTTGCCAAATCCAAGGCGTGCCAAGCCCGATGTGCACACGTCGATATCCAGTGTTTCACCGTGTTTTTCAGCCTGGTACTTTGGCAAACCTGGTACTTTGTCAAGTGCTAAATCTGGTAATTCGCCAAATCCAAGTCGTGCCAAGCCCGAT